>QZGG01001467.1:0-63957 GCA_006409495.1 Sedum album | reverse complement strand
GGCTACTCAAGGACGAGTCACCAATTTGAAGAAGTTGCAAAGCAGGTTGGATAAATGCAAAGAGAATCTTGATGCTGCCTTAGGATGAAGTTTGAAGTACTTTTTTTTAAAATCTTTAATCAAATTCCATGTAACCTTTAAGACTATCACTTTTCGATCAATAAAGCTTTAAATTTTTTATTAATATTTTTATTTATTTTTTAAGCCGTTCACAGTTTTAACTCTTGCGGTCCAGGAGATATGATAATTTTTTTTTTATAAATGTGACTGCACTTGAATGATAATTTTCAAGTTGCCTACGTACTTGCAAGTAAACAATGTATGATAACTTGCAAGATCAAGTCAACGTAGTTCAATGTATGCAGTTTATACTCTTGCTTAGGAGTTTACAACTTTTCTTTAGCAATAATAGCGTTTTAGGAACTTCCCATTTATTGGACAACCGCGCAAGCCATCTTGATCAACAATCTTGTACACACCGTTTGTGTAGACTTCTCGACCACATAAGGTCCATCTCATTTTGACATAAATTTACTTCTGTCTTATGCGAAGTAATGATGGGTCTTCTCATAGCCAACATCAAGTCTCCCACTTGAAAGGATCGAGGACGAACATTTTTATTGAATGCTCTTGACAGCCTCGCCTGATAACATTGTAAATTTTGTTGTGCATGTAATATTTTTTTCATCGAGAGCGTCTAACTCAGCAAGACGTAACTTGTGCATTTTGTCACTCGTGAGTCCCTCTTGGATGGCAATGCGCATGGATGGAATTTGAAGCTCTAAAGGTAGTACAGCTTCTACTCCATACACCAAAGTATACGGAGTTGCTAGAGTTGGTGTCTTAGCCGTTGTTCGATATGCCCAAGAGCTTCACCAATCTTTTCGTGCCAATCACGTTTTGACTTTGACACTACTTTTCTTAACAAGTTGCACAACGTTTTATTGAAAGCTTCAGCCAGTCCATTGGCCGGAGCATTATACATCGACGACTTGTATTGCTTAATCTTGAATTTTTCACATAGACTTGTCACATGTTTATTAAAAACGGTGTACCATTATCAGTTACAATCCGTCTTGGAATGCCATATCGATAGATGATCTGAGTTCTTATAAAATCAGCAACATTTTCTTTTTTGACTTCTCGCAATGTAATTGCTTCTGCCCACTTTGAAAAATAATCAGTCCCTGCGAGAATATACGCATGTCCATTGGATGCTTTTGGCGTGATTGGTCCTACTACATCAAGTCCCCATGCTTCGAATGCCCAAGATGCTATGGTAGGATGTAGAGGCTCTGGAGGTTGATGTTATTGAAGTTAGCATTGAATTTGATGCGAATAATAACCCATTCTCTTGATGCGATCGTGAAGTTTAGGACCGGACTGATGAGCACCACACACACCAGCATGAGCCTCTTGCATTGCTTCTGTTGCTTCTTCATTGCCAAGACATCTTAACCAATGCCCGATGAAAGAACGTCTGTAAAGTGTATCTTTATAGTAGATAAATTTTGGAGCATCGACGTATTTCGTTTTGTGTCTCGGATCGTCTGGTAGCTTTTGATGATTTAGAAAATCAATGATTGGTTGACGCCAATCATCTGTTTGCTTCATATACATGTATCACATTTGTTGACTCACTGAGTTCTTCACTTTCCTCATTTAGCACGATTACCCAGCGATTACAGACAGGAATGGACATGGAGTCTTCTGCCCCCAGTGCCAAATTGGCTGCAAGATTAGCAAGCGCATCAGCCAACTTATTGGCACTTCTTGGGACATGTCCAATGTTGACAGAGTGAAAAATGTTTAGTAATTCAATTGCACGTTTATGGTAAGGGATCAAATCCTCCTTCTTGACTTCATAATCATCGAGCACTTGTTTAATCACTAGTTGTGAATCTCCATAAATGTCCATGCTATCTACACCAATTTCAATTGCCATTTGAAGTCCTAATAGAAGAGCTTGGTATTCAGCCACATTGTTAGAGCACAACTGAGTGAAGACGAATGAATAAGGAAGAATGTGTCTTTCTGGTGACACGAACACCACTCCTGCACCAGCTCCATCTCGTCTTGCAGCACCATCAAAGTACATTTGCCAAGGTGGAAGTATATCAATGTAGAATACCCCTTCACCTGGAAGCTCAACAGAAAACTCCCATTCCGCTGGACCGGGTGATCAGCAAAGAAGTCTGCTATAGCTTGACCTTTTGTCGCCTTTTGAGGCACAAACACTAAATCATATTGTTTAAGAAGAACTGCCCATTTTGCAAGTCGACCAGACAGACAGGTCTTGAGAGTATGTATTTAATGGGATCAGCCTTAGAGACCACACGTACTGTATAGGCTTGCATGTAATGTCTCAACTTTTGAACGGCAAATACTAGCGCAAGACATATCTTTTCAATTGGAGAGTATCTAAGTTCAGCTCCAACCAAAGTTCGACTTAAATAATAAAGAGCTTTTCTTTACCCTCTTTAGTTTCTTGTGCACACATTGCCCCCAACGATTGTTCTTGTGCGGCAATATAGAGGATTAGAGGCTTTCCTCGAATTGGTGCCCCAGTACAGGTGCAGAAGAAAGATACTTCTTTATGTTGCTGAAAGCATTTCGACATCCCTCATCCCATACAAATGGAGCGTCCTTCTTCATGAGATGGCTGAATGGCTGGCAACGTCCTGCAAGATTGGAGATGAACCTTCGAATATAAGCCAAACGTCCTTGCAATCCTCGCAATTCTTTCAAGTTTTTAGGCTCGGGCATTTCTTGAATGGCTTTGATCTTTGTTTGATCTATCTCAATGCCTCTATGAGTAACTACAAATCCTAGAAACTTGCCAGATGTAACACCAAAAGCACACTTCAGCGGATTCATCTTTAGTTGGCACTCCCGAAGTCTTTGAAAAACTAGCCGAAGCTCTTGAATGTGATCTACTCTAATTTTCGATTTGACAACTACATCATCCACGTAGCATTGTATGGTCTTATGCATCATATCTTCAAAAATGTGTTGCATTGCTCGTTGATATGTAGCGCCTGCATTCTTTAAACCAAATGGCATGACTTTGTAGCAGAATATCCCTTTAGGAGTACGAAATGCTGTAGCTTCTTCATCTTCTGGTGCCATGCGAATTTGATTGTATCCAGCAGTGCAATCCATAAAGGATAAAGCTTCATGCCCGGTGGTTGCATCAATCATAAGTTCTGTGACGGGAAGAGGAAAGTCGTCTTTAGGGCATGCGTCATTGAGATCTCGAAAGTCTACACAGACTCGCAATTGTCCGTTCTTTTTCCTTACTGGCACAATGTTAGCAATCCAAGTTGGATATTTCACTTCTCGAATGAAACCTGCATCAATGAGTTTGTTAACTTCCTTTTCAATCTCCGGGACTAACTCTGGCCTGGAACGTCTTTGAGATTGCTTTTTAGGCTTTATGTCACTTTTGATTGCTAAGCGATGTACTGCAATATCTCCACTTAGTCCTGGCATTTCTGTGTAGTTCCAGGCAAATACATCCTTATATTCAGTTAGTAATTTGTAGTATGTGCTTGTTTCTTCTTCAGTGAGAAGGGTGCTAACATAAATAGGACGTGGATCCTCAACGGTTCCGAGGTTCAACTCTTTTAGATTGTCAACTGTGGATTGCCCCCCGTCTTCAAGTGTTGGTGGTGTCGGATCAGCCTCTAGTTCTTCATCAACATCACTCAGTTCTTCAACAGTGATGTGAAAGCTTGATACCTCTTGGTTCTTCTCATCATTCTCTTCATCAACATGCTCTTCTTTGCTTGGAGACACCCCTAAACGATTGAAGACCGATTTTGTGGATCCCTTGAAACGTTTTGACCTTGATTTCTTCGAATTTTGTGAGATAGACAAAGATAGCTCATCACTATATTCACTTTGTGCCCCCAACCTATCAAATACTGAAGAAACTCTTCTGGAAGGAATGTGCTGCCGTTCTGCCGAGATATTAAGTCTATCAAATACTGAGGGTCGTGGTCTCTTAGCAGGAGGACTAATTCGATCAAAGATTGAAGATTTAGTAGAAGTTGAATTGTCTACATAATCACATGTGTCTTCTTCTTCCACCGTGATATAATGAGTTGACGACATATTTTCTTACGACGGGCAGAAATCTTCACAGGCATATGAGATTCGTAACCCAAACCAATATGTTTGGGAGTAAGTCCGCCTATTTGATTGATGTTGTATTGATGCGGCTTGATCACACTACCGAGTGGCGCCGGATTTGTGAAGTCATACCCAGCTCTTTCCATTAGTTTGTACGCGTTTGCACTAAATCTTCCGTCTAAATTCTTCTCTCCGTCAGACGATTCATAAGAAGAGAAGACAAACCCTGTTGGTGGTGGCCTAGCAACCTGCGCCTGACTTGATCCAGCCAACGGGAGCACTACTTTTGATTTGACGACCCACTCTTGCTTTGTAACTAGTTTTCCTTTCTTTTCTTCGTTAGGGCTTGTTGTGCAACTTCGACATTCTACAAAAGGACTCTCTCCTTGCTTACGACGAGACTTGGGTATGTATCGCAAGATCGGAGCAGTAGTTTTCCATGCTACTTCCTGCTTTTTAATTTGTTGAGAGGAGCATGATCCACTTTCAACATCCACCTTATCTTGATGAAATGAGTTGCTCGGCTTTACGACAATTTCCTTCTTTTTATTTCCCTCACCAGTTGACGAAATGATAGAAGGTAAAAGTTCTTTTGATACGCTGCCTTCCTCGAAGAATTTTGCATCAGCAAAGAATGAGTCTGCTTTTGTGAACGGTTTGGCGTCCCATTTATTTTTCTTTCCCCTCCACGATAGTACTTTAAACATTGATGAAGGGTGGAGGCGACAACTCCATTCTCATGCTTCCATGGACGTCCCAACAACAGCTTAAAAGATGTTTTTGAGTCTATGACGTGGAACAGAGTGTCAGAAGATAACTCATCCATTGTAAGATTTAACCGGATCATACCGATTGCACGCTCGCCGTTCAAATTGAAACCGTGAATAACAGTTCGACTGTTAGAAAGCTCATCAGGCGTGATTCCCAACTCATTCATTGTTGCTTTTGGCATAAGATTTACACCAGATCCGCCATCTATAAGGATTCTATTTACTCTTTGCCCTCTTATGTAACCCGTGACATACAAGGGTCTGTTGTGAAGCTTTGATCCAAGGAGCAGATCTTCATCTGAGAAGGTTAGTGCTGTATTGCAGGAGACACACTTAGGTGGACTTCGAAGTGCCTGAATCATCCTTTCTTGCATTTCTTTATGCATCTTGCAAGTTTGTTCTTTTGCTTGTTGTATTGGAAGAGATTTCAAAATACAAATTTCCTCAGCTTGTTTTTGTGCCTTAGATTCTAATGGTGCTAATAAAGTCGAGGTTTTATCATTTTCTACTTCATGTTCTTTTTCAGAACAGCTTCCAGATTCTTCGATTGAGGTTGTATTAACATCGACTTTGTTGAAATAATCCTTAGGGAAATATTCTATCAAAGTGATGGGATTTTGAGGATTCTTCTTTAAAAGATCAATAGACGATACACGTTGATTGAGCACTTTTCTTGACTTTTTCCTGTCTTTCGGGTGATGCGCCTTATTCTTTATTTCTTGCTTTCTTTTTTGGTAGATGGCTAGTGTCTTGTCATCACTTGCTTTTTGGCTTCTTCCGTGTTACAACTGTCCATCCTCATCATCATCAGCATTTGTAAACCTTTTATTCTTGCATCTATATCTTGATTTGCAACATTTGTAATTATTGTTATTTTTCCATGTAAACCTCTACAGGTGCCTGACTTCCAAATTGAATACTATACTTGTACAAATCTCGGGTTTGTGACATGATTGGCTGCATGTTGTCGGAGCTGTATGATTGCTTCTACAGCTTCATCGCTGTCTAGTATGATCTTTCCTTCTCGGCCAATCTCATTATGAGTTCCTTCAGTGTTATGCAATCTTCAATGCTGTGACTCACCAATCTGTGGTAGCGGCAATATTTTGGATCTTTGTTTTATTGGCTTCTTCAGGACGCTTAGACTCTGGTAACTGAATGATCTTCTTCTCTAGCAAATCATCAAGCATTCCAGATAGATCTGAATCAGGAAATGGGTACTTCTTGGCTTGCAACTCTTTTAGTGTGGGCCTATCTCGATTATAGTCTCTTGGAGAGAACTCTTTCTTTTTTTCCTGTTTCGGCTTTGCAGAGATTTTCACTGGAGTACTGCTAGAGGCAACAACCATTGCTTCTTTCGTCGTACTCTTCACGACTTTGTCTATTTTTTTGAATTCTTTCTTTTCTACTGGTGGTTTTGAATACGATGCACGACTCTTTCCATGTCCTTTGACCGTTATCTCCATATCGTGTGCTCGGGTGGCTAACTCCTGAAAGCTTCTAGGTTTGATCCCTTTAAGGATGTACAAGAGCTCCCAATTCATTCCGTCTATGCACATTTCCACAGCAGAGGTTTCACTGACGCGGTCCTTACATTCAAGACTCAATGCACGCCACCGGTTGATGTAGTCTATGAAGGCTCATCTTCCCATTGTCTGGTGTTAGTCAGCTCGCTCATGCTGACTATACGTCTGGTGCTGTAGAACCTATTCAAGAACTCGTCTTCCATGTGATCCCAACTGTCGATTGATTCTGCATCCAGGTCCGTATACCAATCAAATGCAATCCCCTCAATGATCGTACGAATTGCTTCACTAGCAAATCTCCTTCTGTACCAGCGTTGTTGCAAGTTTCAACAAAGTGAGCTACATGCTGCTTTGGGTTACCCTTGCCATCGAATTGCTGGAACTTGGGAGGTTGATACCCTTGAGGTATTCGCAAACCATCAATCCTCCTTGTGTATGGCTTTGAGTATCTTGTATCATTAGACGAACCACCACTCAACTGAAGCTTGATTGCGCTTGCTATCATTTCTTGAAGCTGTTTTTTGTTGTAGTTGATGCCTTCAGTTCTTACGCCCTCGATCTTGTCAACATCATTGTCAGTCAACATTTCTTCTTGGTCAATTTCTTTTCCTTTACGTAATTCATTTAGCTCTTTTTGAAGGGACTCGATTCGCTCCATCTTCTCATTATTGGCTCTTGATAGTTCTTCAAGCATTTTCCTCATTTCTGTCATTTGCTCTTCAATGGACTTAGCACCGATAGTCATGACAGAAGTTCTACTGGATTTCGCAGCCTCCATCTTCTTAGCTGGGTCACCTTTGCTTTTGATGAGTGTGCCTTGTCAGCACTGACGCTTCCCTTGGTCTTGGATTGTGGAGAGTTGGATGCAATCAAAGCAGCAGCCGCAGTAGCAATAGAAGCAGCAGTGAATGTGCGCTCCTTGGTTGGTATTTTAGCAGCACGTAGACTTGCCGCAGCTTCATTGACAGTCATCTTCCTTGTCATGCTTCTCGTACAGACATCAGTGCGTTGCACGTCGATGGTGGACTTGGTTTGCAATGCAGCGGCAGAGGTTCGGGTAGGACTGCGAGAGTTGGTTTGTTGAGAAGACATCCTTGTAGTAGGTTTTGGTTGAGTTGTAGAGATGAGAGGCAGAGAGTTTCACGTAGGGTTCACCAAATTTGTAAACACTATATTTTGTATTGAACAAAATAAAGTTACAAAAGTTTATATGATTTTCAGAAAGTTTGCAGTTACACTCTCTCTTTGTTCCTCTGATTCTACTTTGTAAATACTTGTGTCTTCTTTAACTTGTTTGACTTGCACACGGTGAAGGTCTTGATGACTTAATTTCACTTAGGTGCTGGAGATGCTTTGGCAGGCGGTGCAATGTGCACTTGTTGACTGCGCGAGCTGGAGTTCTTTGTGTAAAGTGTAATCTTCTTTACTTCACGACGTTTCTTCTTTCTCTTCTTCTTTCTTCTTTCTCTTCTTCTTTCTTGTTTCTCTTCTTCTCTCCAAAAAGTTGTCATTTCACAAATGACAAGCTTCTCTATTTATAGAGAAATTTAGTGGGCCTTTGGGCAGCTGGGCCGTCTTCTTGGGCTTGTGTTGAAATTGGGCTGGACTTTAACTTGGCTCAATAGGCTAACCTATTTATTTTTATTTTTTTAAAATTAATAAATCTGAATTAATATTTTAAATAATCAGAATTAATAATTTATCTTTAATTTTTAGCATTATATAAATTTTAATGCCTACAATTGGTTATAAAATGCAAACAAATCATGTCCTCTCAAATAAACTTAACCGGATGGTTACAGTTATATTGAATATATTAATTTTAAAAACACATAAGGGTAACTAACGAACGGTTTTATGTTCAAAACAAATAACTTTTATTTGCAAAAAATTCTAAGATACGATGATGTTTTTTGACCAACATAGATTCAAAATACGTTGATAGTGAAAAGGATTAAGGAGACGAAAGCTGAGTTCTTGTTGAACAATTGGGAGAAAGATATTGGAGCCAAATCTGATTTTTTCTGATCGTTTTGAGCATGCAATTACCTAGCGAGTTTAACATAAAAACTCCTAATGTGTCAAAGAATAAAGACAGACCAAGCTGATTAAATCTTCTCGTGAAGAGCTGTGATACTCCACCATGTTGTCTATGTCCATATGATATTATGTTCAATAGTCTTCTTTGATACATGTCGTATATGTCCATTTGTGTTTAATTAAAAACTCCTAATTTCATGTTTCTGTTTAATTATTTAAGTTTATAATAGAATTTATTTTTTAACAATCCGTGAAATTGAGTCTTTGATTCATTAAATTGAAAGGCATGATTCAGTCGTAGTGTATCTATTCTTGAATCATACCATTGATTAAAGAAATACTAGTGTTGTTTCAAGAAATACATGTTTGGTTCACAAATCTTGCTCTCGCATATCATGGATCGTATTAACCACATAATAGAAGGGTCACCAATTGATGGAGAATATTCATGTTCTTATTTATTTAAGTTGTATCATTATTCTACTATTTTTGTCAGTCTTCGTGAAATTGAGTGTATGATTCATTAAAAAATGGACATGATTCACCAATTATGTTCTATCTCTTTTGAATGTTACCATTTGACTATAAGTATTCCCGAAACTAAGATTTGGTTCAAAAAATACTAGTGTTTGGTTATTACAAATTAAAATAGAAGGGCTTTCATTTGATGGCCCATGATTCATGAATTACCCCTCTCCAAGTTGTGTGTACCTGCAACGACGATAATCGTTGATTAAACTTGCACATTCGACCCAAGGTATTAGCACAATCGGTTTTAGGGTTTGATTCACCAGTCCTTGAGGTTGTTATTTGAGTGGGGAGTTTGATTTGAAAGTCGTGGAAAGCTTCTGAGGTTTCACGGCGGTTTTGACTTGTGACTATATTTTGTAGATTTTGATTTCAAATTGAAAAACGAAACGTTTTTTCTAATCCCTAATTTTAAGGAAGAGATTTGATTCTCAATTTATTTGTGACTAATTTGCCTTCGGAGTTTTTATGAAATATTTAAACATTTCTTATTTGTAATTTGACCCGTAATCATAGCCATCGAAATTTTAATAATGGACGGCTCAGATATTTCCATTTTACGTATAACAATTATTTTTCACTGGATCACTAGATAGTATACAATATTCAATATATTCCAACAGGGGTTTTATGGTCTATGCAGCTTACAATAGTTTTAAGGTAAAGTTTCTATTTTGTTTTTATACACCAAAATCCTAATCTTTAGGAATGAAACTTGGCACAAGGAGAAGCGGTTTAACGGTCCACTTGGTCTCTGTTCGAGAGGTCAGTGGTTCAAGCCCTCTTGCGTGCATCTTCACCTTAACTCTGGGGTCTGTCCAGTCCTTGAGTAATGGATTGATTGAATTTAAAAAGAAGAAAGAAGGAATGAACCTTATAAACGACATTATATTGTCCAATAAAACTGAGATAACATCCTCGTTTAATTTGTCTGGATCCATTTATGATCATGCAATAAACACAATGTTGATTCAAGTCTTAAATGGCTTTGTTAGAATATTTGACTTACGCTTAAATTGACTTAACTTTTTTGAGGTGTTCTATCGTGTCATCTCGAGAAAAAAGAATATTTACAAGTAGTTGTTGGTAAATTGACGAATAAATTGAGGGTTCTACTGGTAGAGGACTTGGTTTGGACCCTGCTAAACCCTGAGTTTGAATCTTACTTACCTCACACTTAATTCACGATCAGAAAATATGAAAAGGTAAATATATACTGCTAGCTAAAGCAACCGATTTAATCAAGACTGACGACAATGTGAGAAGTTGAGCATACTTTGAGATGAGTCATTCTCACGGTTCACAGTATATTTGGTGGTTGGAGTTTGGAGAAGCATCCAAACAAACAATGCTCAACTCTGCATGTGCTCATCAAAGTCTTTTCTTTTTTCTTTAGTTGAGGATGCCGAGCAGTTTATATAAAATGTCATGGGACATTTAAGGATCTGATGCCGATCTTCTTTGTCCTCTAACTTGAGCAAGACGAATACACCACTATGTTGATGTAAAAGCTTGACTAGCAGATGTCTCTGATCAGACACAACACGTGCTTAGCTTGATCAATAGGCTACTTATAAAGTAACTACTCGTACAATTCTATTTTTACATAACTACTATTTCCTATGTTCCATAATTTTTTATTTCGTTTCATTATTATATATCACATTCTTAGACAAAAGTAATAGGTCGGAAGGAGTATATTATGGAGGAGTGGTGCTTGGCCGCTAAGTCTCAGTGTGTACCGAGCTCCCAAATTGTGCTATCTGTCAAAAGTTAAATTTTTTTTAAAAATACTTTTAAGTGGTTAGTATATTTTAATAATGAGTAAGACATTTTGATCATTTAAATCGTTAGTTAGCACCGACGGCCAGTGCATCAGGCATTCATCTTTATAGGGTTCTACTTTACAAAAGCGAACCTTATTATTGATGTTGTCCCCAATTACCACTGCGTTCGATCAAGAAATGCCGTCCCTTCAAGCAACATCCATGCATACATCAGCCTCGACATTTCCCATAACATTCTTTGACCTCAAACATTTATTATTTACAAAAAATAAAATAAATATTTTGACTCAAATAAAATAAATTGTTTTGACTCATAGAAGCTTTTGTCAAAAACAGAGAACTTGTACATCCCAATTTAATTAATTTAATATTAAAAATACACATTTTTTCAAAATAAGAAGTCTTCAAAAAGTTTCAACGGCGTTAGATGAGTTCGGCCTTTTCCCATTTAGAAACGCCTCCACTTTAACGGCACGTTCCTTCAGCTTCAAACTTTTTCAAACTCACTCCGCTTCTTCATCACATTTCGATTTTGTTTTTTACTCTCTCATTCTCACTGTGTACTGTTTTAGCCCTAGTTCATCAAAAATCGTCAATCGACCGCCGCTCAGTGCTTCCTTCAATTGTTTGAATCCAAATCAATACAAATATCCACATGTGAGTTCTCTTTAGTACTCGATTTGTTGTATACATTCTATTCAACATCGAGATCGATCCATCTTTGTCTGGCTTAGTCAGATTTGTCGCCATTTGGCAGCTAACAATTAATTCTTCCAATGTTGTTGCCTGTTTCAATTAATCATATGGATCTGTTTGTTTGTTTATTGTCTACATATGATCACACTTGTGTTTTATAGTTTTGATTTTGAGATTCATTTTTTGGTTGTAGTTTAATTGCTTCGTAGTTATTAAATCTGCGAATGGAGTCGTATAGAAGAGGACTAGTGGCACTTTCTCCTTCCCAGACGCCTCCGAAGCCTAATGAGAAGATTGCTAGATCTGGGGAATCTAACTTAAGTGGAAGGCAGGATAAAGACAAAGGTGTCAATGTGCAGGTTCTTCTGCGTTGCAGGTAATCATCGGTTGTTTTGGTATTTAATTTAGTTTATTCAATGTTACTGATTTTGATGTGTTGCAGGCCGCTGAGTGACGATGAAGCTAGAGTGAATACCCCTGTGGTGATTTCTTGTAATGAAAATAGAAGAGAAGTTTGTGCTGTTCAAAACATTGCTAACAAGCAAATTGATAGAACGTTTGCATTCGATAGGGTGTGTGGGTTTCTATTTGCAGGTTTTGTTTATTAATTAATGATATGGCATTGACGATTCTTACACGCTTGCTTTATATTTCACTGCAGGTTTTTGGTCCAAACTCTCAGCAGGCTGATATATATAATCAAGCCATTTCTCCCATTGTCAACGAAGTCTTGGAAGGATACAACTGCACTATATTTGCATATGGTCAAACAGGAACAGGAAAAACATATACCATGGAAGGAGGAGCCAGGAAAAAGGTTTATTATTTACACATTACTTTACAAGTAAAATCTGCCTCTTGAATTAGTGGTTGACACTTGTTATTGTTACTTGAAGAATGGGGAATTCCCACCCGATGCGGGAGTTATTCCACGAGCTGTTCGTCAAATATTTGATATTTTAGAATCTCAAAGTGCCGAGTATACAATGAAAGTTACATTTCTGGAGCTCTATAATGAAGAAATCACAGATCTCCTGGCTTTCGAAGAAACGCAGAAGTTTGTAGATGACAAGTCTAAGAAGCCTATAGCTTTGATGGAAGATGGAAAGGGTGGCATTCTTGTGAGAGGGCTTGAGGAAGAAATTGTATGCACTGCGAATGAAATATACAAAATTTTGGAGAAAGGTGCTGCTAAAAGGCGAACAGCTGAGACTTTACTTAACAAGCAGAGCAGTCGGTCACACTCTATATTTCAATTACGGTTCACATCAAAGAGTACACTATTGAGGGGGAAGAGATGATCAAATGCGGCAAGCTAAACCTTGTTGATCTTGCTGGTTCTGAGAATATATCTCGTTCTGGTGCTAGAGATGTAAGTTACCAATAATCTTGACAGAGATTCATGTCCTTACTGCATTCCGCGTTTCAATTTATTCGATTCAGATTACACAATTAATCAGCTTTAAGGAAATTAGGCTGGAATTAATTTTATGCTTTTGTTGACTTCAACCTCATTTTTCATTCATTTATATGGTACTGAGAATGAAAATGTTGCATCTTAGGGTTTGACGAAGCATGTTTTCATTTTGATGCAGGGTAGAGCAAGGGAAGCTGGTGAGATAAACAAAAGTCTGCTTACCCTTGGTCGTGTTATCAATGCGTTGGTTGAGCATTCGGGTCATATTCCATATAGGTAATCTTTATAGTTTTCTTGTCGAGTACATGTTTTATAACAAAGATGTCTACAATGAACCTCAACATCTTTATATGGTTGCAGGGATAGCAAACTTACAAGACTATTAAGGGATTCTCTGGGAGGGAAGACAAAGACATGCATAATTGCCACTGTATCACCTTCTGTTCATTGCTTGGAAGAGACCCTAAGTACACTTGATTACGCACACCGTGCAAAAAACATCAAGAACAAACCAGAGGTATTGATTTAATATCACTTACTTATATTAGTTTTTCTCTCCCCTCAACTAAATCCCTTCTGCCTCCTCACTCCTAATAATTTCGATGTCTATGCAACTCTCCTAAATACCTTGTATTAACAGGTTTAATCAGAAGATGATGAAATCTGCCCATGATGAAGGACTTGTATTCTGAATGATAGACTAAAACAAGGTTATTACTTTTATAGTCGGGGACTTATTTTGATTAGAATGAAATTTTCCAAGATCATTTTAAAATGTGTTGTTCGTTTTGATGTTCACAGAGGTGTATGCTGCTAGGGAGAAGAATGGTATCTACATACCACGTGAAAGGTATCTTCAGGAAGAAGCGGAAAAGAAGGTTTTTCCTTTGCGATCATGATAACTCGATTATATGGACATATACACACCTTTTCTGGCAACATTGGGTTCAATTTACACATATTCTCTTCCTATCGAGCAGGCAATGGCTGAAAAGATTGAAAAAATGGAACTTGAATCCGAATCTAAAGATAAGGTGTGTGAGATTCTAAATATTGATGTTTTTTTCTGATCCTTGTCAAATTTTATATCTGTAGCCTAATTTCTCTATTTATTGTGAAAGCAGCACTCAACAGAGCTCCAACAACTTTACGACTCACAGAAACTTTTAACTGCCGAACTAATTGATAAACTTGAGAAAACTGTGGTATGTATAATAGTCTCTCCTGCTTTACATCTGGTGCTTCATACTCTGGTAAACGTTTAATATAATTCCTCGGATGCAGATAAAACTTGAGAAGACTGAATATGCATTGTCTGAGATCGAAGAGAAGTATAAACAAGCAAATGTTACTATCAAAGAGAAAGATTACATTATATCCAATCTTCTTCTATCAGGTCAGCTCATTCGTGTAAACCTTCTTGGTATTACTTACACAACATCCGTGTGGTTTTTAGGTATATTCAACCTTTAACAAAAGTGTAATGGTTATGGTTAGCATAATCCTCTTAATCACATGATTGATTTGGAGTTGTAAGTTCAAATTCTTCAAACTGATTATTGTTTTTATGGTGCAGAGAAAGCACTCATGGAGCGTGCATTTGAACTGCATGGCGAGCTTAAGAATGCTGCATCTGATGTGTCAGAGCTATTCGATAAAAATAGGTAGTTGCATATTAGTCGATTTAGGTTCTATTTAAAATTGACTCGGATCATTGATTGATCTAGCGAGCTTGGTGTTTTTTGCAGATCGTAAGGATAAGATTGAAGATCAAAACAGAATACTCGTCCAGCAGTTCCAGTTAGTACTATCCGAACAACTTGCACAGCTGCACAAGACTGTCACGGCGTCTGTGTCAAAACAAGAGCAACAATTTAAAGATATGGAAGAAAGCCATGCAGTCATTTGTCAAAACCAAGAGTGAGGTAACCTATGGTGTTGTAAAATAAAAGTACACTTCATTAATGTTAGGTGGTAAGTGCATTAAAGTGAAATAAATAAGTTCCTGACATGTAGGCAACTGAAGGGCTTCGAGGCCAGATTGAAAAGTTGAAAACCGTATCTAGTCATGGGATTCATGATTTGGATAACATAGCAGGGGAATTCGATGCAAACTCGGAATTGAATTTCAGGGATCTGAACACAGAAATCCACCGGCATTCTGCTGGCCTTCAGGACGTGAGTGAATGACTTGTATGCTTATTTTGTGCAGTTTCTGCTTCTTAACTTTTTCCTCTTTAACCTTCATTTTCAGCTTTTTCAAAGGAATTGCGTCTGAAGCAGATGAACTGCTAAATGAACTTGAAAACAACCTCCACATCAAGATGAAAAGTGAGCGCATTTGTACAACAACAGAAAGAGGTATCTTATTGTGCCGAGTTATTTTCTGGCTAGCCTGTTTTTCGCATATCAACTCTTACTTGTTTCCAATATGTAGGCACATTCCAGAACAGTGGAGACAACACGTTCCATCTCTAATCTGACGGTTCAATTCTTCAGCACTATTGAATTCCATGCATCTAATTTGTCGCAACTGATAGAGAAGGGTCAATCAGTAAACAACCAGAAGTTATCTGAACTTGAAAAGAAATTTGAGGTTTGAGGCATTTAATTTATTCTTTTAACAGTGTTGTTTTAGTAGTAAGAGAAAACTGAAAAGTTTTATTGATTCCAATTTTAACACCCAAGGAGTGCTCTGCCAATGAAGAAAGACAACTGTTAGAAAAAGTAGCGGAACTCCTTGCCAATTCTAATGCTCGAAAGAAAGACTTGGTAAGTGTTTTGCCTATGATTTTAAAAAATACTGAAGAGGTTCCTTTGTGCATATTTTTATTCTCTTACCAAGAATTATCATATATAAGCTTTGGCATGTGAACATCAATTGATTACAATATTCTTACTATTCAGATGACTGATTATTTTCCCTCAGGTTCAAACAGCAGTAACGATTTACGTGAAAGTGCTGCTAGTAGAACAAGCAAGCTAGAACAAGAAATGTCAACAATGCAAGGCTCAACATCATCTATAAAATCTGAGTGGACAGCTCATGTGAATAAAACAGAAAAACAATATATTGTCGATACCTCTGCCGTGGAGGGTGCAAAGAAAGATTTGGAAGGGGTTCTCCAAACCTGGTATGAGTTGAACATCCTTATTATTCTTGATGAAGTTTGGGTCTAGATCTCTACCGTTTTCTTACGTATTCAAATTGCAGTATGATGAAAGCAAAACTGGGGGGACAACAGTGGAGGACTGCTCAAGAATCCTTGCTCAGTTTGGATAAGAGCAGTGTTTCTTCTATTGGTTCCATCATTAGGTATCTTATTGACTGTACAACCTTTTTTTGTTCAATTTATAAGTTGGATGTTAACCAGGCTCGCATTCATTTATTAGGAAAGGAGAAGAAGTGCATCACAGTCTGCACGAGAAATTTTCCTCTGCTGTTTCATCAGTCATTGATGACATATCAGTTGCAAATAAAGATCTGCTCTCCTCCATTAACTGTAAGTGTTTAGTCTTCTACTAAAACATCCACTCCAGTAGTAGTTACAACTTACAACCTGTACTATTTTCTCAATGAATCCCCTGAAGACGCATTAAAGCTAGACCATGACGCACGTGAAAAACTGGATACGAGAATTGGCCCCAGTTATGAAGACCTAGTGGAACTTAGGAGCGGCCACTATGACAAGACTGTAGATATATCTGAAAATGCAGGAAAATGTTTGCTAGAGGAGTACACGGTAAGAACGACGATCATGTACAAGCAGAAGACTTATTTGTTTTTATCTACTCTTTCAATAGCGGAATGATAAACACAGTGTTAACATATTTGAACAATATCTTGGTTACAGTTGGATGAACCAACTTGTACAACGCCAAAGAAGAGGTCATTTAACCTCCCAACTTTGGCATCAATTGAAGAGCTCAGAACCCCAGCCTTAAAAGAGCTGCTAACATCATTCGTGGAAGGCAATGCGAGAAAGCCATCAAATGGGGAAGTAAGGTCTCATGCCACTGACACTTACGACTCCAGGGCTCCTCTCATAACTATTCGTTAAAAGAGCGCAGCTCTGCGAAAGATAAATATAGTGCATTGGTATGCTAGATGTACAGAAAGGGTTACCAATTCTATAAAAGCACAACAGCATTTTAAATTGTACGCGTTGCCTAGTATTTTTGGGGAGGTTTCTGTATGCTGAAATATTCAGTCACATAGATTGATTGGAACACTTAAAGTTGTAGGAAGATTGTTAGAGGTGTTTAATCATTTTATCACAACGCACCTATTGTGTAATAATTCTGTTTTCAGTTAATTGAAAATACATATGCGTATGTAACTTGTCTTCTTAGTTTTTCTCCAGACTAAACATGTCTATGAATTGATTTTAAGTCATGGAGGTTTTTACATAAACACAGACACGGAGGTTTTTACACACAGACACGGAGGTAGATTGGTAGAATATCAACCGTTGGATGAATAGAAATCAATGGTTGATATGATATCCTTTCGTCTTACAAAATTTATGTTGTCTCTCTTGAACTCTTCCCTATTCATATAACACTATTAGTAGCAAGACACCAAGCTAAATGCGTCTTGTTCATCTCGACAAAATGATGTTGGTTAGAGAAAAAATAGCATCATGGCTAATATGGTAAGATCGAAGCTAAAGCCCAAAAATGTCTCAAGAATGTTGGGTGGAAAAAGTATGATGACTCTAGAATTCGAGATATAAATTTGGGTCTGATTGGATATACTCTTGTGTCAGAGACTACCAAAAACGAATAAAATAATTTTTTCAGAGCATATGCGAAAGAAAATCTAAAGAAAACAAGATGGCAATATCTGATGTAACATTGGAATTGTATTCTTTTAATGATTTTTTTAATGAATGTGCCTTTTGACACATATTTTACAAGTTGCGAAGAAAATTTCATGTTATTTTGCAGTAACTCGAACTCTTGGATTATTGCCAGTCAAAATCTAAAATTTAAAAGTGGAGTATTTGGATAGTGATTTGTATTAGGGGTGTGTACGGGTCGGGTAATGGACGGGTTTGGCTTTGTCCGTACCCGACCCGAAAAAAATCTTCGGGTTGTCTTTTTGAACCCGTACCCAACCGATAAATTAACGGTTAACCCGAACCCGTCCATACCCGACCCGATCAAAATATATTTGAATTTTTTTAATATATTCTTTTTTAATTAAAAAATCTGAATAACTTTAAAATACAATTTTAATTTTTATAATATAAATTACTTTCTTTTATACAAAAAATGTTATAAGGCACTTTGCAACTATAACATCAATGTGAGCTACATTAAAATTCTTTCCGCATTCACTACATATTCTTTCTTTCCAAGGCACTTTGCAACTATAACATCCTCCCAAAGCATTAAATTAACCACCAAATCTATATCAGTCACTCCATCAAGTATCTCCTGAAACACAAAAGCCAAAAAAGAAGAGTGAGCCGAAGATAAAATAAAGATTACAGAGTAGCAGGTGATTGAGCAAGATCACACATAACACATACTCCTTACCAGTGGCGGAGCCAGAAATTTATTTGAACGGGGTCAATAAGTGTTTAGTTAAGTTGTTATTATAGGGTTGAAATATTATGAGATATGTTAGAAAATGGTAAGACATAATCATTTATTTGATTTTTTGTATGTAATGGTTATGACTGAATTTGATTATTAATTCAATTTAAAATTAAGATGCAAAATCACATGTTGATTGAGATTTGAAGATGGCGTTCCTTTAAATTAAAAGTAATAAATACGTTTAGATATAAAATAGTTTTGTGTTGTATTTGTTTGTGATGAATTTATACAACTTGTAATGTTTAGGTTTGCCTTACTGATACTTAGATTAATAAAAAAATTATATATAACTATTCAACTATATTATGGTAAATTACAAATGACACGCATATATTTAACTTTTTAAAAAACAATATTTCAATTGATGGGGTCATTAACAAATCAGTCAATTAATGGGGGTCATTAACTTAATTTTATTTTTAATCCAAGGGTAATTAACTCAAATTGACTAGCATTAAGGTGAGATTACTAAAATTCAATGGGGTCAATTGAACCCCATTGTTACAACGTAGCTCCGCCCTGCTCCTTACTAGTGGATGGAATCAATGAATAGCTAATTAGAACATCAGTTTGGTTTCATGGAAGATGTAAAGGGTTCGAACCCTACTATCGTAATTAATTTTATTTAATCATCGGGTCATCGGTTCGGGTCGGGTAACCCGATGGCTAACCCGAACCCGTCCATTATTTTACTGTTCATCGGGTCCACCCGACCCAAATAGCTCGGATCTCGTCGGGTTAGCGGGTCGGTTCGGGTATTGCACACCCCTAATTTGTATGCAAAAGTTGATGACTGACGAGCACGTCGTTGAGTGCTGCAAATTTATTCCGGCTTTCCTACTAGTATAGTCTTGGTAAGCTAAAGTCGAATCCACAGGGAACGGTGAGAATTCTCCTTTCAACTACAAACTAAGATTGGGGTTGTGAGTGAAAACAACTAAAAGAAAAGAAAGCTATTGCGCAAGTACAACTGGCGCACACACAGACAGCAAGTATAAAAGATGTAAATAAATATGCAAGAGATGAGCTCGGTTCAGATTCTTCACTATGAATTTCTATGTTTATCCTTGGTCACTAAAGATACATGACATAAGTTCACGTAGGTTAAGGTCCTGTCACAGCTTAATAACCTACACATACATTCCGGTCAAAGTCTGTATGATATTATTACTCAACCTAGTCTAGTCAACAACGAATCCGGTCAAGGTAGCTATTGCATATTCTAGTGTTACTCCTATCATTCACAGTCACGTACCTCTGATAGTTTAACTATAGATAATAGATTCTACAACTAAGTCTGCGGTGCAAGGCTTCGCTTAATTGTCTAACCTAATTATCATGCAATTGAGTTCGGAATAATAATACTAAACTTATCATGCAAATTAAAACAAGACCTCAAAACATATCATTCATAGATTCAAATCCAAACCGAGTTCAGTGAGTTTAGCTACTCATACTGAATGAATACATCTCAAGAATAATATATGACAACTAATAACAAGACAAATCTGATGTGGTGCGTCGGCAGGCTCGCGTGACAGCTCGCGCGCACAATCTCGCCGGAATTCTGCTCTTCTCTCGTCTGCATCGTGTCCAGCTCTCTAAGTACGCACACTTGTGATTTCCATGAAGCTTTGTATTTATAGTCTTGCCTCCTAGGGTTTCCACGAATATTTAGGCAAGAATATCTGTAGGAAATCTTCTTTATCTCTAAAAATCAGCTTAGGAAATATTTAATCTCCAAAAACCGAACTTAGAAATATTCTTTGCGCGTGATGACGTCATCGCTTCCGGATATCTCGCTGTCTGCTGACGTCACCGTTTTGCTGTCTCTGCGCGACCCACACTCGCGCGCCATAGTGCTCGCGCGCTAGTGGTCTTCTGTCCTTTGTTGTCACCTTGTTGTCTTTTTGCTCGAGATTCAGCCTTCTTGTTGCGTTTTTATTCTAACTCTTCTTTTAAACCTGAGATACAAAACTACACCAAAAGCGTAATCTTATACTGAAATATGTTAGAATATAAGCAATGTAAAGGACTTAAAGTAGCGTACAACTGCGCTCTATCAAATCCCCCACACTTACTCTTGTTCGTCCCTGAACAAGTCGGCTTCCTTACCTCTTGTGTAATGCACGCGTGAATGTTGGACTTACTACTGCGCACTCTCACAACCTGCGCATTGTGATTATACAACACAAAACTGATTTAAGTCATTAATTCAAACCTTGTGTTACCTCTCTTGTGGAATGCATATCAATTCGGATGATTGGGAGATAGTCCTTTTAAGCACCGGTCACCGAATTCTTCTTGATTGCGATTGCATGGTTATTCGTATTCGCTTTCTTTTGGTACGTGATTGATCCGCGTCTTAGGGTTTCTGAGCTTACGTCTTTGACGCTTTGTTTGTTTCTCGGACAATTGATAACTCTTTGTTGCACAATTTCTTCTTTTCATTTCGGCCTTTTGAGCTTTAACTTTGAATTGAATACTTCTTTCTGGTCCGGATCTTATTTTCCCTAGAACGGCTTCCAATCATGGCCTTCGGATAGCAGCTATGGAACCACGCCCCGCTCTCGCTTCTGAGTCGCGCGCAAGTCAGGTCACGCGTTTGCAACCGCGCGCCCCTTCCTGAGCAACTAACTTCCACGAAGACGGTCTGTTTTTCCGTCTCGTCACGCTGGTAGGGTTTCGCCTTTGGCATCTGCGTGACTGAGCTTGCTCTTTGTCCTTTGACCGCGAAGTACCAACCTCCACGAATACTCATAACCATGCAACCGATCCTCAAGCTTCGTTCGATCGACTGCTTCTCTAGGACGTTTCTATCAACTCCACATCCCTCGTTATTCCACTCAAGAGATACACAAAATTCGAAAAAATTACCAAAAATCAGAATATGTCATATAAGCACAAATTACCTCAGGTGCGCGAGTACGCACACAGGTCGCGCACGCCAATGTTTCTCGCGCGCAATACCTCTTGAGATGTGTTCACTTCGGTTTGTCTAAACTAAAAAAAAACGAAAAAATTTAATTCCTACTCCTAAGATAAATGTACTACTACCCCCCCACACTTAAACAAAAACGTGTCCTCACGTTATGCATAAGTAAAGAAGGCAATAGTAATGCACGGGTTACCTCCCGGAAGTGCCTTGGTTTTAACGTCGCTGGCTCGACAGTACCTTTTGGTCAGTGCCGTGGTATTTTCTCAATGTCGAGCTCGACCTTTGCGCGCTGCTTTTGTGGTGCGCGTCTGCTAGTCTGGTGCAGCTTCTCCTAACTCACCTGGTGAAAAGGTCGAATTCTGTACTGGTGGAACAGGGCCCGAAAGATACTTCTTAATGCGCTGGCCGTTTACCTTGAAGCGATGATGATCTTTCTCATCCTCGAGTTCTACGGCTCCATGTGGAAAGATTTTTGTGATTGTAAATGGTCCAGTCCACCTGCTTCGCAATTTCCCTGGCATGATCTTTAATCTAGATGAGAATAACAACTTTATCACCAATATTAAAAGAACGTCGAAGAATAAACTTATCGTGATATATCTTGGTGCGCAGCTTGTAGTCACGCGTGCTGTCATAGGCGTCTGCACGCAACTCATCCAGCTCGTTTAAGTCCAACATCCGTTCACGCCCTGCGCTATCCAGGTCTAGATTGCACGCACGCAATGCCCAGTAGGCCTTATGCTCCATTCTACCGGGAGGTGACAAGCTTTCCCAAAACCAACCGGAATGGTGAAGTGCCAATTGGTGTCTTGAAAGCCGTCCTGTACGCCCATAGCGCATCATCCAGCCTGAGGCTCCAATCCTTGCGTGTCGGTTTAACCATCTTCTCAAGTATTCGTTTGATTTCTCTGTTTGAGATTTCAGCTTGACCGTTTGTCTGTGGATGGTAGCCGTGGATATCCTATGCTGAACTCCGTAATGTTTGAGTACCTGTGCCATCATTCTGTTACAAAAATGAGTTCCCTGGTCACTGATCAGTGCCTTGGGTACACCATAACGGCAGAAAACGTTAGTGCGCAAAAAATCAGTAACAGTTTTAGCATCATCTTTTCTTGTAGCTTTAGCTTCAACCCATTTAGACACATAATCACTGCTACTAGAATGTACTCAAATCCAAATGAAGGGGGAAAGGGACCCATGAAATCTATTCCCCATAGATCAAATACCTCGTCACCATGATAGGCGTCTGTGGCATCTCGTTGCGCGCCGATATTTACCTGCGCGCTGACATCTATCGCAACTTTTGCAGTGCGCGTAGAGTCCCTGAACACGTGTGGCCAATAAAAACCAGAATCTAGGATTTTTCTACTTGTTCGTTTCGGGCCGAAATGGCCTCCACAAGCGTGTTCATGACAAAAGGTTAGACTGAGTCTATTTCATGATCTGGGACGCAGCGTCTAAGTATCTGATCTGGCCTATTCTAAACAGGTACGGATCATCCCATAAATACATTCTAGCGTCATGTTTTAATCGTAATTTGCGGTTTATTGAAAGAAGGGGGAAACGTACCAGTGACCAGGTAATTCACGATGTGAGCGTACCATGGGCCTTACCTTGTATCGTCATTATATGCTCGTCGGGGAAAGTTCCGTTATATGCCCTTTTCCTCGTCCCTGACTATTCGACTAAGTGTCTGCTACTGTGTTGTCCGAGCCCTTTTTGTCCTTGATATCTCAATGTTCGAATTCCTGCAAAAGCAACAACCAACGCATGAGTCTCGGCTTAGTTTCTTTCTTGGACATTAAATACCTTAGTGCTGCGTGATCCGTGAATATGATGACTTTGGCCCCAATATGTATGCACGAATTTTCCAGGGCAAACACAATGGCTAGCAACTCTTTTTCTGTGGTAGTGTATTCCGCTGCGCTGGTCCAGTGTGCGCGAGGCATAGTAGATGGCGTGTGGTTTCTTATCCTTGCGCTGACCAGTACTGCGCCACAGCATATCGCTTGCGTCACACATCAATTCGAATGGTAGGTTCCATCTGGCGCCTGTAGTACTGGCGCGCTAGTCAGTGCGCGCTTCAGTGTCAAACGCTGCGCGACAGGCATCTGAAAGTCAAACACTACATCCTTTTGCAGGAGGTTAGACAATGGGTGAAATTTTAGAAAAATCTTGAATGAAACGTCTGTAGAATCCAGCGTGCCCTAAAAAAGATTTGATCTCTAACATTAGTAGGGTATGGCAACTAGCAATAAGATCAATTTTGCTTTGTCTACCTTTAACCCTTCTTGAGACAATATGGCCGAGCACTACTCCATGCGTGACCATGAAGTGACACTTTTCATAATTCAAGACAGGTTTTTAGATATGCAACGTTTCAAGACTTTATCTAAATTTTCCAACATTCATCAAACGTGTCCCATGCACAGTAAAGTCGTCCATAAATACCTCAATGCATGAACCCAACATGTCCGAAAATATGCTCATTACTAACCTTTGGAACGTACCTGGCGCGTTGCATAATCCAAAAGACATGCGCCGGAAGGCAAACGTACCGAAAGGGCATGTGAACGTTGTCTTTTCTTGGTCTTCGCAGCTATGGGAATCTGATTATATCCTGAAAATCCATCCAAGAAACAGTAATGTGGCTTACCTGCCAATCGGTCAAGCATCTGTCTATAAAGGTAGAGGGAAGTGTCCTTGCGCGTGACTGCGTTCAGCTTCCGGTAGTCTATGCACATGCGCCACCAGTCTGTTCTTTGGCACTAGTTCTCCTGCTGCGTTCTTCTCTACTGTGATCCACCTTTCTTTGGGACAACATGAATCGGACTACCCACTTACTATCAGAGATGGGTAAATGATTCCAGCGTCAGCAGCTTAATGATCTCTTTCTGTACCACCTCCATCATAATGGGTTGAGTCTTCGTTGGGCATCTGCATGGTTTAGCTCCATCTTCTAACAGAATTCGATGCATGCATACGTCTGGACTGATTCCGCGCAAGTCATCCAATGTCCATCCAAGTGCGCGCCTGTTGTTGCGCAAGACTTCTACAGACGCGCTTCCTGCGCAGGTTCCACTGATTCTTTATAATCACCGGCTTAGTCTCATTATCGTCCAAAAAACATACTTCAGGTGCTCTGGGAGTTGCTTCAGCACGATTTGTTCCTGTAATTACGAGAGACAGCCGTGTCAGCCATACATTTCAGTACTAGAAATAAGATACCTCAGGTCAGCTTTGGTGTTCCCTTCTCTTCGTGCGCGTCTCTAGTGCGCCAGTTGTCTGCGCGCCTGCTCTTCTTCCACCGCTTCATCGATAATATCCAGTGCGTTATGTGGAATCATCATGTGGAAACTGCATGCCCTTGAATATATTGAAGTGTATGACCTCACCATCAACTTCCATTGAAAGCGTTCCTTTCCATACGTCGATTCTTGTTCGTGCGGTCATAAAAAGGGTCGGCCAAGCAATACTTGAGCAGTGTCGGCAGAGACGTTTCCTTCCATCTCTAACACATAAAAATCTGCTGGAAACACCAATTCTCCTACCCTTACTAGTACATCTTCGACCATGCCACTGGTTGTTTGCATGACCTATCCGCTAGTTGGATTGTCAACCCTGCGGGCTTAAGTGGTCCAATGCGAGAGATGTGTATAAAGAATGGGTAGAACATTTATAGATGCCCCTAAGTCTATCATGCAATTATCTACTACAGATTACCTATAGTACATGGGATAGTGAACGTACCTGGATCCCTGCATTTCGGTGGTACCTTGTGTTGCACTATTGCTGAGGCGTTTGCGTTTGGCTGCACTTGCTCTCTCTGTCCTCCCTTTCTTCTTTGTTGTGCATAGATCCTTGAGAAATTTCGCATACCTAGGGATTTGTTTCAGTGCATCTATAAGTGGAATGTTGATTTCCACTTTGCTGAACAGGTCATATAGCTCCTGATCTAACTCGGTTTTCTTAGGCTTATTGCTCTGGGTAGGGAAAGGAAGTGGTATGTTGCTGCTAGATTGGCCCTCTGTCCCTGCAACTGGTGCGCTTGACTCTGGTGCTGAGTCTGGACTCTGCGCGTGCGTGCTTCTCTTTGCGCGAGTGGTCTCTGGCGCACCGATGTTTCCTTTCCTGACCTAAGTAGTACCGCGTTGACACCATTCTGCATTCTGGCTTTAGCTGCTTCCTGTTGTTTGTGATTCAGTTACGGTCTCAGAGATTTGTGTCAACTGATTTTCAATTAGGGAAAACGCTTTTCGTTCTGCTCCTGGTTTTGCTTACTGTTTCTGCCAACTGACCACTATTTCTCTAGTACTTTTTGGGTGGCTGCTGGTTGTATGCACTGGTCCTTCAGTGCGTTGTGTGGTGGGTTATAGGAAGCAGCTGGCGCGTAAGGTCGCGCGCCAGTGGGTGCATTAGGTTGCGCGCGCCAGTCAGCGCGCGGTCTTTGGAAATTCTGTCATTCTTCCAACTAAACCCATTCTCAGCCAATCCAAATCTAGGCTGTCCTTGCCTAGCTTGTCCATTATTCCATCCTCCTACTGCATTAACATCTGCGTGTTCTTCGAATAGGGAGGGGCATGCGTCAGTCAGATGGTCTGTGGCGTGACAGAATTCACGGTCTTGTATCGACGCTTGTTTCATCATCAGTTTCTGCATCATATCCTTCATTCTTTGATCTCTCCGGTTACGTCTACTTGATGCAGTGATCTGGTGCGGTTTTCTCTAGAGACACTTGATATCTGACTTGGTCCGGTGTCTTCTATCAGCTTCCAAACATCCTCGGGTACATATTCCTCACGTTGCCTCCTGCGCAAGCATTCAACAACCTGAGTTCCATCTCAGTTAAGTCCATTGAGGAAGTTCTCGATCAGTACATGTTGCGGGAGTCCGTGTTGTAGCAGTTCGCTCAAGTTCCCTGAACCGCTCGTAATACTCTGATAGTGACTCTCCATGCAACTGTTTCGGGCAGCTAGCTCTCTACGTAGTCATGATACCTTGGCCGCGGGATAGAACTTGTCTAGAACCGTTCTTGTAACTCGGGCCATGTCCTTATTGAACCCGGAGCTAGCCCCATCAACCATTGTCGAGCTGAATCACATAATGAGAATGGGAAAGCTCTCAACTTCAGCAACTCAGGATCCTCGTTCCCATTCCTCATGTTTTCACAATGGCCGCGAACTCTCTGACGTGTTTGACTGGGTTTTCACTAGCCATACCATGGAACTTTGGTATGTAGTGAACAAGCTAAGTATGCAGCTCAAAGTGACCATCTGGAGGTAGTACGATGCACCATGGCTGATTAACTGCTTGAGGAGCAGACATCTCTTTGATGGTGCGGCGCGCCACTGGTTGAGCAGGTACGCGCGCGACAGGTGGTGGCGCGCGTACGTCCATATTGTTCAGCAGCAGGTTGTCATTCCTTGGTAATTCAGTATTGACAAGCACGTCGTTGAGTGCTGCAAATTTATCCCGACTCTCCTTACTAGTATAGTATCGGCAATCTGGGGTCGAATCCACAGGGAGCGGTGGAAGTCTCTTTTCAATCTACAAACTAAGATTGGGGTTGTGCGTGAGTGAAACAATTGAAAGAAAGAAAAACTGCTGCGTAAGTACAACTGGCGCACACACAGAAAGTAGGTATAAAAGATGCAAATAACTATGCTAGAGATGAGCTCAGTTCAGATTCGTCACTATGAATTTCTACGTTTATCCTCGGTCACTAAAGATACATGATATATTGTTCACGTAGGTTAAGGTCCTGTCACAGCTTAATAACCTACACATACATTCCGGTCAAAGTCTGTATGATATTATTACTCAATCTAGTCTAGTCAATAACGAATCCGGTCAAGGTAGCTATTGCCTATTCTAGCGTTACTCCTATCATTCACAGTCACGTACTTCTGATAGTTTAACTATAGATAATAGATTCTACAACTAAGTCTGCGCGTGCAAGGCTTCGCTTAATTGTCTAACCTAATTATCATGAATTGGTGTTCGGAATAATAATACTAAACTTATTCATGTGAATTAAGAAACAAGAACCTCAAAGCATATTAATTCATAGATCAAAATCCAAACCGAGTTCAGTGAGTTTAGCTACTCATACTAAACTGGTTGTTCTCTAGCGACACTTGATATCTGACTTGTGTCCGCAGTGTCCTCTATCAGCTTCCATACATCCTCTGGATACATATTCCTCACGTTGCCTCCTGCGCAAGCGTTCAACAATCTGAGTTCCATCTCAGTTAATCCGTTGAGGAAGTTCTCGATGAGCACATGTTGTGGGAGTCCGTGGTTGTAGCAGTTCGCCTCAAGTTCCCAGAATCGCCTCGTAATACTCTGATAGTGACTCTCCATGCAACTGTTTCGGCGCAGCTAACTCTCTACGTAGCAGTGATACTTTGGCCGCGGGATAAAACTTGTCTAGAAACCGTTCTTGTAACTCGGGCCATGTCCTTATTGAACCCGGAGCTAGTCCCATCAACCATTGTCGAGCTGAATCACATAGTGAGAATGGGAAAGCTCTCAACTTCAGCAACTCGGGATCCTCGTTCCCATTCCTCATGTTCTCGCAAATGGCCGCGAACTCGCGTACGTGCTTCACTGGATTTTCACTGGCCATACCATGGAATTTTGGTATGTAGTGAACAAGTTGAGTCCGCAGCTCGAAATGTCCATCAGGAGGTAGCACAATGCACCAAGGTTGGTTAACGGCTTGAGGAGCCGACATCTCCTTGATGGTGCGTCGCGCCACTGGTTGAGCAGGCACGCGCGCGACAGGGGTGGCGCGCGTCCATCCATGTTATCATTCAGCTGATTGTCGTTTCTGGGTAGTTCAACGTCCATTCTGAACTCTAAATCTCTGCGTACTTCTCTTCTGATTGCTTCGAGTTCAGCTGGGTTCAGGCGAGCAAAAATGTTTTCGGCGTTGCGCACTGGCGCGTCTGGAGTTTCTCTTCTTCTGCCGATTACACTATTTTCACCAAAATCTTCCATGCAAGACAAAAACAACAGCTAAATTAAACGTAACTAATTTTTTTTTGGATTTTTATTTAAAAGAAACGAAAAGTAAATAACAAAAAGAAAAAGGAAAAGAAAACTTCTCTAGCCGTTCCCCGGCAACGGCGCCAAAATTTGACGAGCACGTCGTTGAGTGCTGCAAATTTGTCCCGACTCTCCTTACTAGTATAGTATCGGCAAGCTGGGGTCGAATCCACAGGGAACGGTGGAAGTCTCTTTTCAACTACAAACTAAGAATTGGGGTTGTGCGTGAGTGAAACAATTAAAAGAAAGAAAAACTGCTGCGCAAGTACAACTGGCGCACACACAGACAGTAGGTATAAAAGATGCAAATAACTATGCTAGAGATGAGCTCGGTTCAGATTCGTCACTATGAATTTCTATGTTTATCCTCGGTCACTAAAGATACATGATATATTGTTCACGTAGGTTAAGGTCCTGTCACAGCTTAATAACCTACACATACATTCCGGTCAAAGTCTGTATGATATTATTACTCAATCTAGTCTAGTCAATAACGAATCCGGTCAAGGTAGCTATTGCCTATTCTAGCGTTACTCCTATCATTCACAGTCACGTACTTCTGATAGTTTAACTATAGATAACAGATCTACAACTAAGTCTGCGGTGCAAGGCTTCGCTTAATTGTCTAACCTAATTATCATGCAATTGAGTTCGGAATAATAATACTAAACTTAATCATGCCAGTTAAGAATAAGACCTCAAAACATATAATTCATAGATTAAAATCCAAACCGAGTTCAGTGAGTTTAGCTACTCATGCTGATTGAATATATCTCAAGAATAATTATAAGACAACTAAAATAGCTAGACAAATCTGTATAGTGCGTCGGCAGGCTCGCGTGACAGCTTGTGCGCGTGATCTCACCGGAATTGTGCTCTGCGCCGTCAGCTCTCTCTAAAATCGCTCTCTTGTGATTTCCATGAAGCTTGATATTTATAGCCTTGCCTCCTAGGGTTTCCATGAATATTTAGGCAAGGATATCTGTAAGAAATCATCTTTATCTCTAAGAATCAGCTTAAGAAATATTAAATCTCCAAAAACTGAAATTAGAAATAATCTTTGCGCGTGATGACGTCATCGTTCCGGATATCTTGCTGTCTGCTGACGTCACCGTTTGCTGTCTTTTGCGCGACCCACACTCGCGCGTCATGGTGCTCGCGCGCTAGTGGTCTTCTGTCCTTTGCTGTCACATTGCTGTCTTTTGGTCTGGAATTCAGCCTTCTTGTTGCGTTTTTGTTCTAACTCATCTTTTGAACCTGAGATACAAAACTACACCAAAAGCGTAATCTTATACTGAAATATATTAGAATATAAGCAATGTAAAGGACTTAAAGTAGCGTACAACTGTGCTCTATCAAGCAGCTGGCGCGTAAGGTCGCGCACCAGCTGGCGTGAAGTGTCTATCTGGTGGCAGTACTCTACACCAAGGCTGGTTGTTGGTGTGAGGAGCGAACATCTTCTTTATGGTGCGTCAAACTACCGGCTGCGCAGGAACGCGGGCGACAGGTGGTGGCGCACGAGCATCAACATTATATTGGATCTGGACCTCATTCCTCAAAGCCGCATCGGCATTCTTTGCTCAAAATCTCTGAACCTCCCTTCTGATAGCATCCAACTCTGCGGGGTTCAGTCTAGCAAACAAGTTCTCGGCATTGCGCGCTGGCGCATCTGGTGTGTTGTCCATGCGTCTGCCAATCACGCTGTTCTCACCATTATTTTCCATACAAAACAAAAACTACAACTAAGTTAAACGTAACTAATTTTTTTGGATTTTTTTGTAATAAAAATAGAAAAGTAAATAACAACTAAAAGGAAAAGAAAACTTCTCTAGCGCGTTCCCCGGCAACGGTGCCAAAATTTGACGAGCACGTCGTTGAGTGCTGCAAATTTGTCCCGACTCTCCTACTAGTATAGTATTGGCAAGCTGGGGTCGAATCCACAGGGAACGGTGAGAAATCTCCTTTTAACTACAAACTAAAGATTGGGGTTGTGAGTGAAAACAAGTAAAAGAAAGAAACAGAAACGTGAACACTACTGGCGCACAGAATTAACTACGAGTGTAAACTATAAATATGAGATGAGCTCAGCTTAGACTTATCACTATGAACTTCTATGTTTATCACGGGTTTTTCTAAGGATCTATGACAGATTGTTCACGCAAGTTAAGGTCCGGTAAAGGCTTTATAACTTACACATATATTCCGGTAAAGGTCTATATGATATTACCACCCAACCTAGTCTAATTAACCACGAATCCGGTAAAGGTAGTGATTAACTATTCTAGTGCTACTCCTATCATTCACTGTAATGTACCTCTGATAGTTTAACGATAGATAATAGAGTCTATAATTAGGTCTGCGGGTAAAGGCTTCGCCTAACTATCTAAACTAGTTATCATGCAAGTATGCTCGGAGTAATAATAGTAAACAGGTCATGCATTAGGAATAAAACCTCAAAACATATAATTCATAGATCAAAGTCTAAACTCAATTCAACAAGTTAGCTAGACATGCTGAACGTATTCATCTCAATATCTATATGTAAACAACAAGTAAAAACACTATAGCCTGGTGCGCGCGTCGGCAGTGCGCGTAACAGTCTTGCAACGGCAGTTCTGCGATCCTTCTTCAAGACTTCTAAATCGACTCTATCTGCGCCTCTATGTACATGTATGTGATATCCTGGTAGCTTTGTATTTATAGTCTTGCCTCCTAGGATTTCCACGAATTATTAGGCAAGAAAATCTGTAGGAAATCATCTTTATCTCTAAAAATCAGCTTTGGGAATATTTGATCTCCAAAAACCGAATTTAGAAATATTCTTAGCGCGTGATGACGTCATCGCTCCGGATATTTTGCTGGTTGCTGACGTCATCGTTTTTCTCTGCTCTTGCGCGACCCATACTCGCGCGCCACATTGCTCGCGCGCTAGTTGATCTTTGGCTCTTGTTGTCTTTTGTTCTGAGATTCAACCTTCTTGTTGCACTTTTGTTCTAACTCTTCTTTTAAACCTGAGATACAAAACTACACCAAAAGCTTAATCTTATACTAAAATAAGTTAGAATATAAGTGGTGTAAATGACTTAAAGTAGCATACAAAAGTGCTCTATCACATTTCTTAATTTATGAAATACAGTTAAATGAAATGCATGTTTTAGATTTAGGAAGCATAAAGGTTTAGTTCATGAATCACGAATTTGTTTTTGTCACCTTCAAAGGTTTATAATTCTTCATGTATAACTTGCAATACGTGCATCTTATAAAAGCTACAATCGTAGATCTTATATAACTTATAATATGTACATGTGTTTATAGATTCATGTGTAAGTTACAATACGTACCTCTTATACGTTTAGAGTTTAGAGTTTAGCATTTGGGATTTTGGAGTTTAGGGTTCATACTTATGCCACAACATATGTTAAAACAAAAATATGTTTCGTTGCGTCGCTCAATCACCATAATCAATGAAATTGTATGTATCCAATTGTACGATTTACCTTTTGACAATTCAATGAATCAACTGATTATGCCATATGATTTCGTTTTTGCCATTATATATGTTTCTTCAATGAGGTTTACAAGACAAATCACAACGGTGACGTTTAGGAGTGTAGCGTTAAATATTATATGCAACAATTCAGTAATCGTTCACGTAAGACGTTTCTTTTTTTTTTGCTGCAGTGGAATCTTTATGTAACAAAAATATTTTGTTGCATTGTCCTTTTGCAACATTATTTTAAACAATCAATATTGTTGAAAAATAAATCTCACAACACTCTGTTTTTATCACAAAGAAAACAAAACCACTACAAGAAAATAAGGATCTCACAAAAACAAACTTTCAAGGAGGAAGAAAAACTCTCAAAATATTTTCTCTCAAAGAATGATTTGTATTTTTGCTTGATATGAATTACATGTGGTGGTCACCTATTTATACTAAAACTATTAGCTAAAATACATTCAAGTAAATTCTCCATGTGGTAAAACAATATTTATGATTTTATAAAAACAATGCAAATTAATTCACCTTGATTTCAAAAATATTCCAAGAATGGACTACTCCCCTTTCTTTGGTCATCTTCTCCAATTTATGATCTTCAAAATCTAGGAGTCTTCATGTGTATAATGATGGTCTGCTCCTTGAATTTCTATTCTTAGTATTCTTTAAATTCATCATGTGTTTCTTGTTTTATATGACTCCAAAATTTGAATTCTTTCATGTGTTATTTGTGATCTTGGCACTTAATTATTCTTGACTCCATTGCATTGATCAAGTTTATTTTTCAACACTGCCCCTAAACTTGATCTCTTTAATCCAAGTAAACTTCTCAGTCTTACAAAATTTTCACTTGTTAATGGTTCGGTGAAAACATCCGCAATTCGATCTCGTGACTTCGCATAATCAACTTCTACATCCTTTCTTGCAACTCACTCTGGTATCACTACTATAGATCATATTTATAACAGCGCTTGTTTTTGCTCTTTAACAGCGCTTCTTGAAGCGCTGTTGAAACGAGTGTTGTTGTAAATCGTTGATTTATCACAGCGCTTTATAAAAATAAATGTTGTTGTTTATGTTACTGTTTAACAGCGCTTATGATTGATCGGAAGGAAACGTCTGTGTCCCATGTATACAATCTTGCGACAGTTTTTAAGATGTTGAGAATGTGTATTCTCTCCACATATTGGGCATGCTTTGTATCCTTTGATCTTATACCCGGACAAGTTACCGTATGCAGGAAAATCATATTGACTGTGCAAAATAACATCGCTCGCATATCAAAAAACTCGTCTCTAGATACGTCATAAGTAGGGACACCCTTATCCCACAAAAGAATTAGATCATCTATCAATGGCTGTAAATAAACATCAATGTTATTCCCCGGCTGCCGAGGCCCAGAAATCAATAATGAGAGCATCATATATCTGCGTTTCATGCACAACCAAGGTGGAAGATTATAAATAACCAATATGACTGGCCATGTACTATGCTGACTACTAAGATTTCCAAACGGATTCACTCCATCAGTGCACAAACCTAAACGCAAGTTTCTTGGATCGCATCCAAATTCAGGAAATGTTTCGTCAAAAGTCTTCCACTGAACTGAATCAGCCGGGTGACGCATCATATAATCCTCAACACGCTTTTCAGCATGCCATCGCAAATTAGTAGCGTCGTCTGAGATTGAGAAGAGCCTCTGAAATCTAGGAATTGGAGGTAAATACCACAACACTTTAGACGGTGCGCCTTTTGAACTGATACTGGGTGCTTTGTTCGGTTTATATCTTGAAGAGTTACAAACTGGACATTCAGTTAGATCTTTATACCGACCTCGAAACAAAATACAATCGTTTGGACATGCATGAATTTTTGAGTATTCGATTCCCATAGGACACATTACCCTCTTCGCATCATAAGTACGAGTAGGTAATGTGTTCGGATCAGGAAGCATTTCTGATACCAATGTAATAACTCTGTAAAACTCTTATCACTCCATCCATTCTTTGCTTTCAGATTAAACAACTTTAACACTGCTGAAAGTTTGGTAAATTTTGTGCAACCATCGTACAAAGGCGTCTCAGAATCAGATTTAAGTTTTTCAATGACAGAAGACCCGACGTTCATCTCTTTCTCAATGTTATTCACCATTCCAATTAAATCGTCATCCTCCCATCCATATTTTCATTAAATGATGTTGTTCCATTGGGGGGGAGAGCTAGCTGTTCACATTCACCGTGTAAATGCCAAACTTTGTACTTTGGATCAATCCCCTTTAACAACAAATGTTTGTGAAGATCTCCGACTTTTATTTTCTTGTTATTCCAACAATCAGTGCATGGACAAAACACATATTCAGTGTCATTCCGGTCTGCAAAATCCTTAGCAAACTGACAGAACCCTCTTATTCCTTCTTCATAACCAACGGACAAACGATTTAAACACATCCAACTTCGATCCATTATGACTAACAAGGTTGAGAATAATCGGAATTGAAATACCTAGAATAAGATAAGCAAGACATGCAAGACGATTAAATTATGGATAATCATAAGCGCATCTAAATAATAAATTCAAACAAACTTACATTTAACACAATATTATAAACAAGACGGAAAAGGATGACTTATCGGGTTGAGATTAATTTATGTTCCAAGGCAGAGACGACGTGTGAGTGCGGAAACAAAAGAAACGAAATAGGGTAAAACTTAAAAAAGTAGATCTGAAACTTTTTAACAGCGCCTATAATTAAGAGCGCTGTAATATACAATATTTAACAGCGCTTTTTTAAAGCGCTGTAGAAAGTAAATAAAAAATTCAATCGGAGTAACATATTAACAGCGCTTATATAAGCGCTGTTAAAATTATTTTTACAGCGCTTATTATAAGCGCTGTTAAATTGTTTTTCACAGCGCTTATAAAATAAGCGCTGTTGTATATTGCTTTTTTTTCAGGCTTGATTTTGTTGTTCAGAAAACCAAACCTGCAAAAAACTGATCATTGTTTACTTCACAGGTTTGAAAGATGATCATTCATTTACATTCCCACATATCACAACTCAAAAGATCAACATCACATTTCATACATCATACACAAAATATACAATATTTTCCAACAATTCCACAATACATCAAATCAAAAGCACTAAAATCAACTCATTTTGATAAACAAAAGTATAACATGATAAAAGCCACAAAATACAATTCATCCATAGCTTTCTTTCTCATGTTAAACCTACAAAAAAATTACACGAGTTAGAAAACTTGTCACAACACGTACATTATTCATTGAATCAATGATATTGTATAATTATATAAATTACCTCATCAATTCCATTGATATTCTTGACGGGACAATCAAGAATGTAATAAGAGAATTCGTCCCTTACTTCATTCATAACGAAAGACGGGTAACTTTCCCGTCCATTTGGAAACACCTATTTCCACATCAAAACACATTTTATATAAATGTAAATTATATATTTTTAAAAAGACTACGAAAAAATGAAACTTACATCATAAAATTATCATGAAGCTGTCCATTATTTTCTTGGACGTACTTAATGATATCTCGAACGTATCGTATGCAATAATAACCACATAAGTTCGTTCTCTCTGGTTGTCGTGGACACTACAAACATAAAAACACATGATGTTAGTATATTTTATCCCAATTGTAAATGTAAAAATATGCTAGAAATTAAATTAATTACCTCGACTGTTATCCATGTAGTCGATCTAGATTGTGAAGAGGATCCATTATATTTGAATGTTGAAAACTCCTAAATTTCAAAACAAAAAAATGTTTACTGACATTTTGAAGTATAAACATTAAAATAAAAACTAATAATTTAATATTTATACTTACTTTTCAATTAATCGCCGAACATCTGATCGAACCATGCCAGCCATTGGATCTAGCCAATATACCAAATTTTGTCTTGGAAAAAGCACACACAACATCCAATGACTCCTTCAAGAACATGATTTAAAACAAGTTAAGTTAAATCATAAAAGTAGCTAAAAACTATTAAATACAAAATTTAGTTGAATACTTACTCTTGTGGATCACAATATGGTAGAAAATAGCAAAAGAAGGATGAGCTATCAGGCATTGTCAACCGAGACGTCAAAATAGAAACTCTTGAGTTAATGTCTCGAATGCTTGTCGTGGACGACGGTCTAATAAACCCAAATTTGAATCCGAAGCGTCCAAACTCATTGTAAAGATAACTGAAACGATTTAAATTAGAAATAATACTGAAATTCAATTAATTTCAGATAATATTGCATGATAAATGAAAGTAATACCTCATATACAACTCAAGCGCCGTATCTCCAATCTTTTCTAACTGTAAAACTTCAACAATATCTTCCTTATACAAGTGAGCCCATACATCATCACCATAGACTTCACTCAGTATAAAGATAGAAAGTGCGACTTCTAGCTGATTTGCACGATGATAAAGCATCTGACAATGTGTTCCCAAGTGTGCAAACTGAGGTTCATGAATGCCTAATTGCATAAATCCATATCTGTAATCATTGTATGCCTGAAAACAAAGTATGACGATTGTAAATTAAGGTTTAAAAGTATAATTTATATTATTAAAGATAAATAAAGTAAATATATTGATGTACCTTTCTGTTAACTTCAACCAATGACTTAGGCCATGGTACAACTGCATTCACCGCATCCCTTACAGTGTTAAACTGCGCCAAAGGATGCGGGATCGGCTGATTAGGGTCGATAATGCAATGATGCCTTCACTTCATGATCATCAATCAGCCTATACTGCACGATCCTCCCAGGTAAAACAAGACCATATGAAACCATGGTTCGAGAGCCATCATCAATGAAGAAAGCACATTTTAAACCCGTGTACATCAAGTAAATAAAAGTATATATCTCAATGGATGTCTGGAGCTCGGCTACGGGTAAGTTTCAGCATGCGCTGGTGGGATTTGTATTCGGATCTAGACCAATCTTGGGTAAGATGAGAGGATTTGTCAGAACCAAGTGGGGAGATGAGAAGGTGGTCAAGGTGTCTTCATTGACTGAGGGCATATTCATCTTGAACTTTGCATCGGCAGATAAGAAGTTAGAAGTGCTACTTGGGGGGCCATGGACTTTTGATAGTAGACCGTTTATTGTCAAAGAGTGGTCTGAATCTGAGGACTATAAATGTGGAAGTGTACCAGCACTACCAATATGGATCAGATTTCCCGGTATCAAGGCACATCTGACAGACGTCACTATCCTCGGCATGTTGAGTTCTAGGAATGGAAAGCCTATTTGTACTGATGGAGTTACGGCGGATGGATCGAGTTACAACTATGCTAGAGTATGTGTGGAGGTGTATGCTGATCTAGAGATGGTGGAGAAGATCGAGTACGAAGATCCATATGGGAACTGCTACTTGCAAAAGGTGATTTATGAATGGCGACCACCAAGGTGCACAAATTGCTGCAACTTTGGACATTTTAAGGATAAATGTCCTGAAGCAAGTTTGGATGATATGATAGCAGAATTACGAGAGTATGAGATGGGGCAAAAAACGGTGGGGGATAAAAGAGATACCATTGGTGATTTAGAGGAATATGTGGAGGAGACTCCAGCGGAACTTATTGGAAAAGCTGTTGGTGAATGTAGGATTAAAACAAAGCCTCAACCGACAACAGAATTGGAAGTTCTTGAAACTCAGGAGCTTGGACCAAGTAAAGACAAAGATACAATGGTAGATGTTGATAAAGGGAAGATGGCCCTGGAACAACCTTGTGGTGAAGGGTTTAAACAATATGTGTCTAAGAGTGCATTGAAAAAGGCTAGACAGAAGGAAAGAAGACTTTCAGGGGAAGCAGAGAGCCATGAGGAAAGAGAGGGTCCAAAACCACTAGCTCTAAGAGATCTGACTCAGAGGCAAATGAGAAAAGAATTAAGGATGGGAAGGCTAAGAAAGGAGAGAGGAAGGAAAGGGGGAGTAGAGGAGGAGGGATGAAGAAAACCATTATCATTAATGGTTAAGTTAGCATCCTGGAATGTACGAGGACTGAACCATCCTCTAAAAAGATCAGAGGTTCAATTTTGGATTAAGAAGGAAAGAATTAATTTTGTTGCTTTGCTAGAGGTGAAGGTAGCTGAGAATAATTGGCAGAATGTTGCCAATAGTTGTTCTTCGGATGTTGGGTGCAAAGCTGAGGTTAGCGAGTTTAATGGAGGATGGGCTAGAATTTTGCTTCTTTGGGATGACCATGTTATAAAGGTTGATCAAGTGAATAAATTTTCCCATTTTATCACTTGTATTGCATCTGTTGAGGGGAAGTCCATTGGAATTGTTTTGGTGTATGCTAGTAATAATGCTAATGAAAGAGAAGTGTTGTGGAAGCAAATTAGTGTTGAGCTTCAAAAGTGTGACACTTGTTGGTTGGTGTTGGGTGATATGAACTGTGTAGCTGACCAAAGAGAAAAGCTTAATGGTTGTAGAGTTAAGGGAAAGGAAACAGAACATCTTAGAGAGTTTTTTGGCAACAATGAGCTTAGTGACATTGAAGCTAGTGGGCGTGTTTACACGTGGAACAACAAAGCTGCAAATGCAAATGAAAGGATATGGAGCAAGTTAGATAGGGCCATGGGAAATAAAAAGTGGTTTGAGGAGTTTCAAGATTGTAAGGCGACTTTCCATCCCCAAGGAATTTCTGATCATTGTCTTGTCACTGTCCAAACTAGAGGAGATCGTCCTGTCAAGAAATCTTTCAAATACTGCAACTTTTGGGAGCAGTTTGATGATTACAACATGGAAGTTAATAAGTGTTGGACTAATAATCTATTTTGCAGGAACTTATTTATGATCCAAGCTAAGCTTAAGGAGATGAAGCTTATGATGAAAAGGTTGTTTATTCCTCAAACAAAAGGATGGACAACATGGTTGAGAAAGCTAGAACTGAGCTGTTTGTGATGCAGCAAAGATGTGAAAGGAGTCCTACAGATTTGCTACTTGCTAAAGACGAAGAGTTGCTGTTAAGAGAGTTTCGAAAACTTAAAGAATATCAGTTGCTCTTTTATAAGCAGAGGACGAAGGTCAGTTGGATGAAGGAGGGGGATCTGAATACCAAGTTCTTTCACAGTGTCCTCAAATCCAAGAGAGCTCGGAATAATATTAAAATGGTGAGGTGCGCCAATGGGGAGGTGGCCTCGGAAGCGAGTATTATTAAGGAGGAGTTTTTGTTATACTTCAAGAGTATCCTAGGGGAAAGCGAAAATAGAGATCATGTGAGGGTTGACGTGATAAGAAAGGGAGCAGGGGTTAGAGGTGATCAATGTAGGTTTCTTGTTCGCCAAATTACTGACAAGGAAGTGTGGAATGCTTTGCTGAATATTGGAGCCGACAAGGTTCCCGGCCCGGATGGATTCACATCAAGATTCTTCAAGACCAACTGGCAAATTATAGGAACGGAGTTATGCACTGCTATTAGACATTGTTTGAAGTATAACGCAATGCCGAAAGGAGTGAATACTGCCATTATTGCTCTTGTCTCGAAGTCAGATCTCTCACTGAGTCCAGAAGACTATCGGCCTATATGTTGTTGTAATGTTATTTACAAGATTGTGGCGGGTATATTAGCTGAGAGAATCAAAGCTGTTCTACCCGATATCATTGATGCGGCTCAGGGGGCCTTTGTTAAGAATCGGTCAATCATGGGCAATGTTTGCTTGGTTCAACAACTTTTGGTTGGTTATGGAAGGAAGAATACTAGTCAACGTGTTGCTTGGAAGATTGATCTTAGGAAGGCTTATGATATGGTGAATTGGGAGTTTCTTGAAGAGATGATGAGTTGTTTGAAATTTCCCCATAAGTATATTGCTTGGATTATGATGTGCGTGAAGACAACGTCATATTCAATAAATATTAATGGAGAATATGTTGGTTATTTTGAGGGTAAGCGCGGCTTGAGACAAGGTGATCCACTCTCTCCATTCTTATTTACTATAGTCATGGAATACTTGTCAAGACTCCTGAAAGAAACTATTAAAAGTAAGGATTTTTTCTTCCATCAAAGTGTCATAGAGCGGCGATAACTCACATTATGTTTGCGGATGACTTGGTCATATTTTCTAATGGTAGGGATTCGTCGATAAAAGCCATAAAGGGTGTTGTGGATAACTTTTTGGCTAGTTCGGGTCTGGGAGTGAATAGGCAGAAGAGTTAGCTCTTTGTGGGAGGGATGGATGAGGATAAAAGGAGATGGGTGGAAGATTATATGGGCTGCTCAATCAGTCAACTGCCTGTGAAATATTTGGGTATTTCTTTGAATAGCAGAAGTCTGTGTGCGCATGATTGCTCGGAGTTGACAGAGAGGATCACGACGCGATTGAAGTCATGGAGCAACAGATTCCTTTCTAGGGCAGGAAGAAGATGTTTGATTATATCAGTTCTCCAAGCTATGGTCTATTACTGGGCAAGAATCTGCATTTTGCCCAAGAAAGTGATAAATGCGGTTAATGCTGTGTGTGCAAATTTCTTGTGGAAAGGCAACGCTGAAGGAAAAAGGAGGTCATTTAGTTAATTGGGGGAGATGTTTGTTTGGAGAAGGAGGAAGGAGGGCTTGGTATTAAGTGTCTTAGTGTCATGAACGACGCGTTGGTGCTTAACCAACTCTGGAACTTGGATGGCAACATGGGGAGTCTATGGAAAACTTGGATTAGTGCCTACTGGACGAGAAACAAAGAATGGTGGGAGGAGGGAGAATTGAATAATAGCTCTTGGGTGTTGAAGAGGTTGAGTCAATGCAAAAAAATCAGCTTGAAATGCACTTCTGTTAATAATGGGAGTTTGAAGTGGATTGGACATGGTAAGGGTTTTAATGTGAGTGATACGTATGACTCATTGAAACCCACTCATGTGAAGGTGGAGTGGTGTAAGCTGGTGTGGAACAGCTTTAACACTCCAAGTCATGCCATACATGCTTGGCTGGTCGCTCGGAATAGACTGCGTACAAAGGATAGGTTGATGAACATGGGAATTCAGGTGGATCCTAATTGTGTGCTATGTACTGATGGAAGAGATACAAGAGATCACTTATTCTTTCAATGCAGGGAGTCCAGGAATGTTTTGGGTGCGGTATTGAGATTTCTGAATGTCCAGGCTCCCTCCCATATGTGGCATTTGCTTATCCCATGGTTTGTGAGCTTGACACAAGATCTCTTACAAACAAAAAATGACGACGGCAGGAATTACAATGGTTATGATGGAGTTGTGGAGATGTAGGAATGTAAAAATATTTAAAGATGAGGTGGTTAGTGTTAATACTTTAGCTAGCAGGATTATATGGGGGCTTGAAGATGAAATTAGGCACTATTGAGTATGTGAAGTTAAAACCAATAGATAAGTTTTGGTTAAACTCAATAGGAATTAGATGGTGATTTGGCGTTGTGTCGCTTGTTTTTGTGGGATGGTTTCCTGGGTGGCCTTTTGGTAGTTGTTGGAGTGCCAGTTGTATATTTTATCACCTTTGATTAATGAAAACACACATTATTCAAACAAAAAAAAAGTATATATCAGTTACCAAAATTTTGTATTTTATCTAATTTAATAAGTTTAATATACCTCAGGGATTGTGGAGAAAATATCATCTTCAGGCGTTGGGATGTGTTGCTGAGATGAGCTAATGTCGACTCCCCTAGGTTGTTGCACGACATTTGTGCTACCTTTCGTAGAAGTCGAACCTTTGGGAAACACTTTTTTCCAGCCCACCGCCATCCCGACCCCTCGAGTACGTTCTGGATACTCAGGTTTTCCAATCGCCTGAGTAAGAATATCATTTCGCCCTTGTGAAACGAAATGTCCAGCAGATGCCTCCTCCTCTGCCTCACCCTACAGAAAGATAAATAAATAGATTAATTTATTACAAGAAATATCCTTCTAAAATATCAACCATGTAATTAAATAGACTAAAGAAGACTTACAATTTTTGCAGCAATAGTTTCTACAGTCTCGTTCATATAACCACCCGTTTTTGTTTGATGGGCTCTCTTTCACACTTCGTGCCTCTCGAGTGTAATGTTTGCTACATCAGAGTCATCGCATAATCCGGTAGCTGAAGTGCATCAGCTTTCTCCTTTATCAGGAGTTATTCAGCACGGCTATATCCGCCTCGAGAAGTAGCATGATGATACTTGTTGAGGCGCGCTCTTTCGGCAGCTCTCATCCCCTCCTCCTCAAATTCTTCGCTTCTCCTTCCAGCCACAAACTCCGCCCACTGATCCGAAGTAATGAATTGATAAATAAGAGTGGGATCCTCTTCGTTCTTCCTACCCTTGATGTAATCTTTGGTAAGAGTTGTCTTGAAATTTCTCCAAGAGATTCCAGCTTGTCTCAGCTCTTGAGACTTGTGATCATCCGACGCATTAAATTTTGCATGTAAAAACAAGTAAAAAAACAAATCATTTCAAACATATTGCATATAATCAAAATATAAATTGATATGTAAAATAACATTACTACAAGGGTTAATTGCAGTAAACCACCATTATAATATGGTGTTTTGCAGTAAACCACCATTATAATTTTTTTTTGCCAAACGAGTATATTATAACATCGCCGTTAACAGAAAACCACCAATTTTACTGTTCCGTTAAAAACGTCGTTAAATCGAATTTTTTATTATTAATTTAATCTAATTTTAGGATTAATTGCAGTAAACCACCATTATAATATGGTGTTTTGCAGTAAACCACCATTATAATTTTTTTTTGCAAAACGAGTATATTATAACATCGCCATTAACAGAAAACCACCAAATTTGCAGTAAACCACCATTATAATACGGCTGATCCTTTCACGAGACGAGAAAATAAATATAACTAAATTTGCAGTAACAAAAAATAGTCTGATAGTTCAGATAAAGTTTAAAAGAAACAAAGAATTTAGATGAGACAGAATGACTCAATATTAACTATTGGATTAGATAATTTGCGGTTGAGATTAAAGTTGGTTTTTATATAATGGGCGGTTGAATTTGCAAAAAACCTAGGTTGAGATTGATGGTTATTTTTTTGAATCAAATCTCATCTGTTGGATTATTAGTATTCAACGGGTTGAGATCATATCGCACTCTCTCACATTTATTTATCCGTCCTTCTTAAACCTTACTTCTGATAGTCCATTGAAATGTTATTTGGATTGGGTGAAGTGTTCGAATCCCCTCACCACCATTTTCTTTTTATTACTTTAATCTTTACACAATAGTTTTAATTTTTTTGGTCTCTTACTTTTACGCAAATTCTTTAATCTTTACATGATTTTTAACGGAACAGTAAAATTGGTGGTTTTCTGTTAACGACGATGTTATAATATACTCGTTTTGCAAAAAAAAATTATGATGGTGGTTTACTGCAAAACACCATATTATAATGGTGGTTTACTGCAATTAACCCTAAAATTAGATTAAATTAATAATAAAAATTCAATTTAATGACGATTTTTAACGGAACAGTAAAATTGGTGGTTTTCTGTTAACGGCGATGTTATAATATACTCGTTTTGCAAAAAAAAATTATAATGGTGGTTTACTGCAAAACACCATATTATAATGGTGGTTTACTGCAATTAACTCTTACTACAATAATCACTTAAAACATGAAACATAAAAGAATAAAAATAACATTTTTTATTACCTTCATATCACTCCAAACTAGGTTCTTCAACTCTGCAGGCACATGCCTCCAATTTTGATAAGTAATTGGAACACGTGTTCTAGCCGCCAAACAAAGTGCACTTCTCCATATTGATTTATTCGGACCCGTTGGAAGTCCTTTATCGGTAAACTCAATAGTGGATTGAGTATTAGAGGTACTTCTCTCCTTACAAAATTTGGTTAAATATGTCGGCCCCCTCTTACCTCTCCTGGATGGCGCGGAACACTCTCCCGCGTTATCACAATTATCATTTGTGATTTGCAAATTCTCCATTTCTACATATTTAACAAAATTATGCATGATCAAACACAAAATAACAGTATACAAGTAGATTAATACAACAGAAAACAAATTACACAAACTTTAAAACGGAGCTAAGTTGAAATTTTGAAACAGAGATGAGAAGAGGAGTACCGTTCGTTTACGGAGCTAAGTTTGGACGACAGCCTTGAAGTGAACGAAGCTAAGTTAGAAAAGCTGAGCGTGAGTTTAGGGTTTGAAACGGAGCTGAGTCGGAAATTCGAAGCTAAGATGGAAGAGATTTGACGACGGCCGGTAAAGCGGGATCTGAGTGTGAGTAAAACTTTGAAGTCGTAAAATTACTAGGGTTAAAACGTATTTATAACAACGCTTTTTTTAATAGGCGCTGTGGTATATATATTTTCCACAGCGCTTCAAAGGAAAGGCGCTGTCAAAAATAATATTTAAGACAGCGCTTCATAGGAAAGGCGTTGTTGTAAATAACACACATCGCTTTTAATAAACGCGCCGTTTTAATTAGTATTTATAACAGCGCTTTTCAAAAGAGGCGCTGTGTTAAATGGTATTTAAAACAGCGCTTAATTATAAAAGCGCTGTTGTAAATTTTGTACACCGTTTTCTTAAGAAGCGTTGTGTTAAATAAATTTACTACAGCGCTTTCTAATTAAAGCGCTGTGAAATATCTAATTTTTGTCACATCGCTTAATAACAAGCATTGTTGAAAATGTAATCTGTACTAGTGTATACGGTGATAACAAATGTTGATATGTTTTCTTCGATCATGGAACACTAGATTCTTTGCTAAGGCAATTCCTGACTTGTTGTCTACACTTATCTTTGTCGGTTCATCCTGTATCACTCCAATCTCCTTCAAAAGATTTCTTGGCCAAATTGCATGACAAACATATGAATTCGCTGCCACATGTTCTGCTTCTCATGCTGATAATGTGACGATTGGTTGTGTCTTTGACGCCCAAGTGAAAGTAGTATCTCCCATGAAAAATACATTACCAGTAGTACTTTGTCGATTATCTATGTCTCCACCCCAATCGTTGTCACTATATCCAACAAGTTTGTATTCATTAGAAATGGAATAAAATAATCCAAAATTAGTTGTACCCTTGAGATATTGAAGAATCCTCTTAGCAGCTTTGAAATGGGTTGTTGTTGGATATTCCATATATCGACTAATTAATCGAACGGCTTGAAGAATATCTAGGCGTGTGCACATTAGATAGCACAAGCTTCCTACTAAGCTTTTGAATAGCGTTGAGTTTACACTTTCTCCTTCTTCAAATTTAGTTAGCGACTCCAGTTTCTGTTGGCATGCTTATTGGCTTGTAATTTTCCATTTAAAACTTTTTCAAAATTTCATTCATATAGCTCTCTTGTGTGATAAAGATTCCATTCTCTTCAATCCCACGATAATAAGACATTAGTCCCAAGTCAGTCATTTTGAACTCCTTAGTCATCACTTCCTTAAAATCTTTAAACATGCTTTTGTTGCTTCCCGTGAAAATTAAGCCATCCACATATAAACACACAATAAGCACATCTTCACTTTCTTTCTTAATATAGTGCATGCTCATAAGGACATTTCTTGAAACCGTTCTCTTGAAAGTGTTTGTCATTTCGGCTATTCCACGTTCCCGGTGAGAGCCTTGTTTAACTTTAAAACCATGTCTTAACTTCCTTTGACTTCGTAGCCTTGTGGTTGATGAATGTATACTTCTTCTTCCATGACTCTGTTTAGGAATGCTGACTTCTCATCCATTTGATGTATCTTCCACTTGTTTTGAGTTGCAAAAGAGATGATTAGTCGAATTATTTCTAGTCTAGCAATTGGAGCAAATACCTCATTATAATCGATTCCTTCCTTTTGACTGTGCCACCAATCTCGCCTTATATTTTTCTACTTCTCCACTTGCATTTTGTTTTACTTTGTACACCCATTTCATGCCTATAGCCTTATGTCCTTTGGGAAGTATGCTTAGTTCCCATGAGATATTTTTCTAGATAGCTTTAATTTCCTCACCCCTTGCATCTTTCCATTTCTTTTCTTGTGCAACCTCTTTATAATTCACTGGTTCACACTCTGTAAAGAGACAGAAGAGGGTAAGATGATCTTGACATTCAGTCACATCTTATAGATCCGCTAGATTTCATGTGCATGGTGCATCTCTTTCATCTTCAAATGGTGATCTCTCGCTTGGTGTTGCTGTAGTTTGAGAAGTGGGTGGGTTACTTGCTCTTCTTATGATGGGACTAGTTGCTCTCGATTATCGTATTCTTCAAAGTGAGGGAAGAAAGTAAACTCACCACGTTTGGAGTTACAACTGCATTCTCTATCTTCATCGAATATTACATCTCGACTGATCAATACCTTCTTACTTTATGGGTTGTAAAGCTTGTATCCTTTTGAGTTAGCATCATACTCAATAAAGATGAAACTCTTACTTTTATCGTCTAGTTTTGTTCTTCTTTTGTCAGGGATGTGTGTGTGGGCAATACTTCCAAATACTCTTAGGTGAGAGATACTGGGTTTCTTTCCACTCCAAGCTTCTTGTGGTGTCTTCCCCTAACACTTCTTGTAGGTGATCAAGTTAACAGATAGACTGCACATGTTACTGCTTCTCCCCAAAACTCCTTAGGCATTTTCTTACTCTTTAGCATTCTTCGCGTCATGTTTAGGATCATTCTATTCTTTTTTTCTGCCACTCCGTTTTGTTGGGGAGATTGAGGAACTGTCATCAATCGTCGTATTCCACTTTCTTCATAGAATTTGAGAAATTCTTTTGATGTAAACTCTCAACCTCGATCGAATCTTATCGCTTGATCTTTCTTCCACTTTCATTCTCCACCAAAGCTTTAAACTTCTTAAAATTTTCAAATACTGCGGATTTTCTTTTCAAAAGATAAATCTAAGTTTTGCGTGAAAAATCATCAATAAATAGAAGGATATAATTACTATTACCGATTGAACTTGGTTTGATTGGACCGCACACATTGGTGTGGATGAGTTCGAGGGGCTCGCTTGCTCTTGACTTCGCTTCTTTAGGAAAGCTTTTTCTGAATTGTTTTCCTACAAGGCATCCTTCACAGAGCTGATTTGGATGGTTGATACAAGGTAGTCCTCTTATCATCTCCTTTTTTGAAAGTAGCTCCAATCCTTGAAAATTTAAATATCTGACGTGTAGTTTATAGTGGAAGTTTTAATGTCCTAACACGGCAAACAAAATTTATAAACCTAGGGGACCTAGGATCGTACCCAAGAGATGAGTTAGAATTGATTTACTAGTTTAAACTACTTAAGAGTTGCCTAAAGAAAAGTGTTGGGGGAATTGGTAAGAGATTTTGGTATTTTGAAAGGTTAATATGCAAACTAAAAGTGATCAAGGATCTATGGACCCTAGGCTATAGCATATAAGGTGATGACAATCAATCATGCAACAATTAATGAATAGAAAATGATTAGACTAGTTTTTATGAACATTAATCCTAAGGTCAACTTTCATTGCATGTTAGGACTAAGAGGTTCATTTAAATGGAGATCTCAATCTTTCAATATGTTGATACTCCCTTAGGTATGGACTCTTCCTCAATCTTTCAATATTTTGGAAGAGTTACCATAACCTAGATTAGTAAACTAGTCATCCACATCAATCCTACACTTTCATGTCAAGATCAAGGTAGATTATTCATGCATGGCTAACTAATCAACTCTATATCAACTTTCATTGCTTATATCATTGATTAGGTTCAATTAATTACACTTAAGCATTTTAACAAACACTTAATGTGCAACATTTAATAGATGTAGCCAATACACAAAATTCATATCAAAATTCATTGCATAACAAATTAATCATCATCCAAATACATGCATCCAACCTAGGGATCCATAGGATCCCTAACCAATCACTACTCACTACTCATACTAAAAGTAAAATCAACAATAGAAATGTATGGAAACATGAAATTAATTGCAAACTAGAGTAGATTGGAAGGTGTTGATGCTTGATCTTCACTCCTAAGCCTTCAATTGAACAAAGTAGCACTTGATCTTCAAAAATCGGATTTCTAGGGTTCGAAGTCAAGGCCAAAAGGCCGGAGGCTCCGAGTTTGAAATGGCAAAAAGTTTATATACTCGGTGGTCCTCTCCCAGCAAAGTGATCTCGGCCGAGCAGAAAAATTGGGGGAAATTCTGCTCGGCCGACTTGAATCCTCCTAGCCCGAGCAGATTTGAATGTGACGCGGTTTGGTCCTCGGCAGACTAACTTCTGCTCGGCCTAGCTCCTCTTGGTCCACCCGAGCAGATTTCTACTTGGCCAGAGTAAAATCACTGAGAATTATTGTATCAACTCTTGATAACTCCTGGGCCGAGCAGATTTGTCCTCGACCGAGCAGAACTCCTTTGATCTCTTCATGTATGATCCCCTGCTCTGGTCGGCCGAGCAGAACTTCCCTTGGCCGAGCAGATCAGGTTGTGCATCATCCGAGGAGGGCATGCAAACTTGGTCGGCCGAGCAGATTTGCATGGAATTTATGCTCGGCCAAGGTGATTTTGGCCATCTTTGGTCAACTTCCTCGGCTGAGTTGTCATCTCCTCTTGGCTGATCTGTTGGACTCTCTTGGACTTGCTCGGTTGGACTTGATTTTTGCTCGAGAGAGTAGGTTTTGCTCTTAAGCACTTGACTTGAACTTTCATCCATTTTGCTCTATTTTGTGCTTTTACTCTCTTTGATAAACTTTGAATAAAATCTGCATGAAACACAAAAGAGTATCAAATTCTTCACAAAGTAATCGAAAACAAGCAAGAATCAAGCATAAGGAGTGTACAAATACTTACGAATTTGCACACTTATCAAACACCCCACACTTAATTCTTGTTCGTCCCGAACAAGTTAGTATGAATAGAGCAAATGATGCAATATAGGACTCATAAAGATTTCAAAGATCAATCCATGTATATGAGAGTGAAAATCAAGCATCAAGTGAAAGTTATATACCTAAGAAATGAAATGCAAGCTATAAACTACTCCTAACTCACTTTCGTAGGAATCACGGATGCATTTAGCATATGCATCAAGCCTTTAAACCTCTAGGCTGCCCTAGGGGACGAGTTGTAGTCTCGTGAGAGTTTTCCAAGAGGGAGTACTCACAAATCCCGTTCACAATCATCCATTAAACAATGCATACCAATCAAGTGTTTGCTAAGCAAGAGTTTGTTCATTTTAATGCTCAAAAAGATATGGAAGTGTGCAATTTACTCATGTCACACAACTTTTCAAGAATCATGTCATTCTTCACGTGCAAACATTCAAGGCTTTGACATCTTAACTAGCAATCACCAAATTCACCGTTTTACTACATTTCAATGCATAAATCATAAAGGGGAGTTTAGCACACATAATGGATCATCTAGTCAATCACTTATGCTTGCTAGGGCAAGTCCATAAGCTCATGACTTAAACTCATTCTCAAGTTTTAGGCTAAACACCATAATCCATAAGAGAAGAGGAGTTTAGACGATCAAAATGATGAATCATGCATAGAATTCTTACTTGCTTATGCATATAATGCAAAAGATCATCCTTTAATCTAATCAATCAAGCAAAGTGCACAAACTCAACTTGCAAGTGTGCTCTCAATATGCATAGAAGGCATAAAGTCAAGAATTAGTGGGAATTACATTCTAGCTTCTCTTTTATTTATTCAAAAATAATTTATTTTTTTGCTATTCAAATACTTTCGAGGGGGAAATTACCTTCCTAACCCCCGGCACTTGAATAATTTTTTTGAGTTCATGCAAGCACTTTCGAGGGGGAACTTACCTTCCTAACCCCCGGCACTTGCATAACTTTTTCTCTTTTTTTTTTCTATCGAGTAAGCTTTTGGTGTCAACCCCACACTTAAAACTTGGCAATATGTCTAATTAGCAAGAATCAAGCACATAGGCAAGCAAAGTCAATACATAAGCTATGAAATTTAAACTAAAGTCACCTAAGAGCAAGCAAGAAACTATATGATACTTCATGCTTTTTTTATATGCTACCTTATCCTCCTTATTCATTATGCAAAGAAAGAGCATGTTAATATCAAATGATTCAAGCTAGTATAGATGTCAATTCATGAGAATGATGCAATAATTAGGAACTTCAATCATCCTAAAGCATTATGATCAAGAGAAAACTTCACAAACCACAATCACAAATCAATTCACAAGTGTATTCTTAGACTTAGCAAACATATTTTCAAGTTTTCTTCAAACATTTAGGATGAAAGTGATGTGTCAAGCAAGTGTCTATGCTCAAAAGTGATCAATGATTCATGAAATGAAGCATTAAAAGTATGAATGCATGCATACTACCCACCCCACACTTAAAAATTTGCTTAGTCCCTAAGCAATCAAGTAAAGGCATAAGAGAAGGGTAAAGAAACTTCTCTCGTGTGAAGGAAGACTAGTGTGCATCCATGCTTGCTCCATGTGCTTTTCTTTTTGCTTTTCATGCATGTTTGGCTTTGGCATAAACCTAAGCTCATAAGGATACCAAGCAAGTGAAATATATAGAGCTTGTGAAACAAATCATAACATAGGCCAAACCAAACATATTAGATGAGATAAGAAGTTATTCAAACTTATAAAGCATCCAAGATATCAATAACATAAAGTTTGAATAATATCAAGGAAACACACACAAAAGAATAGCAAGTTCAACTCACAACACAATACATCACAAAATACTAACAAGAGTCAAACGAGCAAGCAAGCAAGCATAAGCAAGGTGTGCATCTCCTAGGGAAGAGGTGTACTGATCTACTCGGCCGAGCAGATTTTTGTGCTTGGCTGTTGCTCGGCTGACTGGATTTTCCCTGGTCCGAGCAGAATGTTCTTACCAAGATATGCACTTCGTGAAATTTTCTAAGTGCTGATATCTGCTCGGCCCAAGAAGGATTCTGCTCGGCCAGACCAAAATTCACTGACTTTTTAGTATCAAATTTTGATACATTGCTCGGCCGAATGGAGATAAAGTGCTCGCCAGAGGAGATTTCCATACTTAGAATATTTTCATATGATCAACTAAGGAATCTGCTCGGCCCAAGTAACAATCTGCTCGGCTCCATTAAAATCCACTGATTGTTTGGGTATCAAAATTTGATACTCTGCTCGGCCACTATAAATTACCCGGGAGAGCAGATTTCTGGACAAGCTCATTTTCTGATCAGGAAATCTGCTCGGCCGACTGAACAGGTTGCTCGGCCAGTCAATTTTTGCTGCTTCTTCTTGGCTTCAAATTCTTGGTTTGCTCGGCTAAGGGAATATGTTGCTCGGCCTAGGAGGGTTTAGGATATATGGAACTTATGCCTTAAAGTGAAATTTCACGCAAAACTCAAGTCCTAGGCACATCTAAAAATTCTATCTCCTAGGCAAGAATCACCCCACACTTAGCTCAAATCATATGTCACAAAAATCATGCAAGCTAATTTATTCAAAGCAAACAATCAAAATCTATAGCAACCTAGAGCAAGCACAATCATTCAATCAAATCATCAATAAACAATCAATCATTCAAGCAAATTAAGAATAGGAGCACGACACTTACTAGCCTAGTTTAACGTCTTGGCTAAGACGTAGCCGAAGCCTTTATTCCAAAGAAACACACTTAGTGAGTCCTTTGCTAGGATCCCTCACTAAGCGGTGCAAATAAATACTCAAGGACTCCTCACATCTTTGTAAGGAGTGAGTGATGGGTCGCCGCGCTTTGGAATTGCATTTGTTGCGCCGACTTCCCATTAGCTTCTCTTTTGTTGGAGGCTTTTCTTTTTGACTCTTCACACGATTATATTTGCCTCCAACAAAGCCATCCTTCACCTTAGACATTTGTTTTGATCTCTTAGCTCTTCTCCTAGCTCTTGGATTCTCATGCCTTCTTCCATTTCTTCGCGTTTTCCTTCTTTTCTTTGAGGGGATATTGACCTTAAGTATTGGTAAGATAACTTCATGTACTTCTTCCTCTTCAAAGAACCATCTAGGCATAACGAAGTCCATAGCTATATCAACTTTGCACATTTCAAGCTTAGGAAGAGGCGCTCCTTCTCTTCATCCGAAATTTGCTCATTAGACCTTTTTTCTTTGTAGGAACCTCTTCCTCCTCTTCTATTAGTGGCATAATTTCTTGTAGCACTTGTTGAGGCTCCTTTACAACCTTTGAAGGTTGTTCTTGTTGAGGATCACTAAGGCCTTGGACAAAGTAATCAACAAATTGATGTGATTCCACTTGTTCTTTGTCTTCTAATTTGAAGGAAACTCCTCTTGAAAAGTTGATGGATAAGCTTGTTGTGCTAGTTGTCTTTCAAGCTCCAAGGTGTACTCATATTCGTCATTGAATCTTTTCTCCATCTTTTCAAGCATCTTTTGTTGTTGAGCTTGTGTTGCCGCCATTTGTTCCATTAAGCAAGAAGAGCGGTTTCTTCTTGGCTTTGCTTGTTGAACTTGTGGTGGCACTTCTTCATAATAGTTATAAGGTGAAAAGTGTGGATGGTAATCCTCATACTCTTCATGGGAGTTTGTGTTCCTATATCCATAGAAATCCGATTGAGGAACATATTGATCTTCTTCATTGTATCCCATGTAGTCCATATCTTCATGATAGTCTCTATAATCATTCCTTTGATCATATGGACAAGAGTATTCGTCATGGCCAAAGTTATGGCAAATTTCACATTCCCTATGTGAATTCCACATGTTTATAGTATGGGAATGGTGTAAGCTCTCAAGCAAATGAACGCGGTTGAGGGAGATAGGTGATGGTTGATGCAAGAACTTGCTTTTGTGCTCCTCTTGCTTTAAGTCTTGTTGACATTCACCTATCAAGCAATCAAGAGAAAGCAAGGTAGATAAAGAATATCACAAAACAAGCAAGATATCACACTCCAACAAGCTATTACAACAACGAAAAAGAAAATAGAGTGAATTAGACAAACAAAAGTAATACAAACTAGCTAACAATCCTAAGAACTCATCCCCGGCAACGGCGCCATTTTGACGTGTAGTTTATAGTGGAAGTTTTAATGTCCTAACACGGCAAACAAAATTTATATCTAGGAGACCTAGAGTCGAATCCCTAGAGATGAGTTAGAATTGATTAACTAGTTAAACTACTTAAGATTTGCCTAAAAAAAAGGTTTGGGGGAATTTGTAAGGTTTGTATTTTGAAAGGATTAAAATGCAAACTAAAGGTGATCAAGGATCTATGGACCCTAGGCTATAGCATATAAGGTGATGACAATCAATCATGCAACAATTAATGAATAGAAAATGATTAGACTAGTTTTTATGAACATTAATCCTAAGGTCAACTTTCATTGCATGTTAGGACTAAGAGGTTCATTTAAATGGAGGCCTCAATCTTTCAATATTTGGCTCTCCCTTAGGTAATGGACTCTTCCTCAATCTTTCAATATTTTGGAAGAGTTACCATAACCTAGATTAAGTAAACTAGTCATCCACATCAATCCTACACTTTCATGTAAGATCAAGGTAGATTATTCATGCAAGGCTAACTAATCAACTCTATATCAACTTTCATTGCTTATATCATTGATTAGGTTCAATTAATTACACTTAAGCATTTTAACAAACACTTAATGTGCAACATTTAATAGATGTAGCCAATACACAAAATTCATATCAAAATTCATTGCATAACAAATTAATCATCATCCAAATACATGCATCCAACCTAGGGATCCATAGGATCCCTAACCAATCACTACTCACTACTCATACTAAAAGTAAAATCAACAATAGAAATGTATGGAAACATGAAATTAATTGCAAACTAGAGTAGATTGGAAGGTGTTGATGCTTGATCTTCACTCCTAAGCCTTCAATTGAACAAAGTAGCACTTGATCTTCAAAAATCGGATTTCTAGGGTTCGAAGTCAAGGCCAAAGGCCGGAGCTCCGAGTTTGAAATGTCCAAAAAGTTTATATACTCGGTGGTCCTCTCCCAGCAAAGTGACCTCGCCGAGCAGAAAAATTGGGGAAATTCTGCTCGGCCGACTTGAATCCTCCTAGCCCGAGCAGATTTGAATGTGACGCGGTTTGGTCCTCGGCAGACTAACTTCTGCTCGGCCTAGCTCCTCTTGGTCCACCCGAGCAGATTTCTACTCGGCCAGAGTAAAAATCACTGAGAATTATTGTATCAACTCTTGATAACTCCTGGGCCGAGCAGATTTGTCCTCGACCGAGCAGAACTCCTTTGATCTCTTCATGTATGATCCCCTGCTCTGGTCGGCCGAGCAGAACTTCCCTTGGCCGAGCAGATCATTGTGCATCATCCGAGGAGGGCATGCACTTGGTCGGCCGAGCAGATTTTTGCATGGAAATTTATGCTCGGCCAAGGTGATTTCTGGCCATCTTTGGTCAACTTCCTCGGCTGAGTTGGTCTGCTCGCCACTCTCTTGGACTTGCTCGGTTGGACTTGATTTTTGCTCGAGAGAGTAGGTTTTGCTCTTAAGCACTTGACTTGAACTTTCATCCATTTTGCTCTATTTTGTGCTTTTACTCTCTTTGATAAACTTTGAATAAAATCTGCATGAAACACAAAAGAGTATCAAATTCTTCACAAAGTAATCGAAAACAAGCAAGAATCAAGCATAAGGAGTGTACAAATACTTACGAATTTGCACACTTATCAATATCCAAATCAAAGATGTCAAAGCCACGATGCATCTTTGTAGCATGCTTTTAGACACTTCACCATATCATTTTGTATGTTGATGAGAAACATCCGATTCTTCGACTTCGGCAGCTTAGCGATCAATTCATCTCTATTGTCTTTTATGAAGAGGCTATGATTTTTCGTTTGAATATCATAACCTTTCTCCAATAGGTGTCCCAAGCTCAGGATGTTACTTTTCATGTTGGGCAAATAGTAGACATTAGAAATAAACTGATGTCTCCCATCTTTTAAGCGAATTAGGATATTACCTTTTCCTTTCATCGTTATTGTAGAGTCATCACCAAACGAAACGTTTCCACCAATTAATTCGTCTAGCTCCATGAACATGTGTCTCCTTCCACACATGTGGTTACTTACTCCACTATCAAGATACCGTGAGGTCTCTTACACATCATCCACATAATTGGTCTTTTCCTCAACTTTATTGTACGACCCTCGACACTCCGATGCATAATGTCCATATTTTTGACAATTATAACATTGAATTTGAGATTTATCATACCTCGAATTTGGAGTGGTTGTTCCTCGCCCTCTTGTTGAAGAGTTTCCTCTCTCGTAATTGTTGTTAGAAGTTTGATTGTTATTATTCCAACTTCTTCCACGACCGCGTCCACCTTGTCCACGACCTCTACCTCTTCCTCGATTGTTTTGACTTATTTCCTTTAGTTGATTGTCCTCCTTATTTTTGAGTTGTAATTTGAGAAGATTTCCGTGAGTCCTTGATTTTTCTTATCTTTCTCTTCATATGCTTGTAGTGATACTTGGAGTTCTTCAATCGTCATTTCTTCCAATTCTTTTGTTTCTTCATTGGTGACCACGATATGCTCAAAGCTATGATCCGAAGACTGGAGTATTTTTTCTATCACTCACACGTCTTCAAGCTTTTCACCGTTTCTTTTTAATTGATTTGTAACTGTGGCAACTCTTGAAAAATATTCCGAAATTGATTCGGATGCATTCATATGTAAAGATTCAAATTCACCTCTTAATGTTTGGAGACGCACCTTTACTTTTTGCGAACCTATGTAAGAGGTTTTCATCTTTTCCCACGTTTCTTTAGAAGATGTTGCATTTGAAATCTTCTCGAAGCTATCTTCATCTAGTGCTTGACAGATGAGATAGAGAGCTTTTTTGTCCCTCTTTCTTGAATCTTTTTAACAAACACCATTTGTGGTGATGTTAGATCTCCATCGTTTGTAGATTCTTTGTAGCCTTTCTCTACCACCTCCCACGCATCTTGTGAACCAAGAAGTGCCTTCATTTTGTTACTCCAATTGTCGTAATTGTTGTTGTTGAGTGCTGGAACTTGGAAGGGAGTCATGCCATTAGTCATCTCCTCTTTTTCAATAAGGATTTTTTGCAGTAAACCACCATTATATCATTTTGCAGTAAACCACCATTATATCAATTAATTACCAAACTTATGATTCACACTAGACACGAAACCTAATAGAAGCATATTATCAGTTGCGGATGAGGTGAGAAGCCGTTATATATGTGGCACAGAGTTGAACCGTTAAGAAATCAATATAGTACAACAATTAGAGTTTAAAAATAGTGACATAATAAATCATATTTCATAGGGATCAGACGAGAAAAATTACTTATATAGTTATATTTTATCCGGACTGTTGAAAACCATTACACAATGATAATAAACTCTCAAACATGGGTTTTCTTTTGCATTTTCTAGCATTATTTTCTTCATTGACATTCATCAAGATTAAACTGAAGCATCATGTAGCTAATATACACTTATTAACGAGTTAAATTACCGTATGAGTCTCTAATCTAGCATGAACAGTACAATTGGTAGTACTTTGATATTTAATTATTAAAATGGTGGTTTTTCGTAAAACTGAGATTATAATAGTGGCTTTCGGTAATTAACTTAAATATAAAATAATATTTTATTGTCACGCGTACACGCACTTAACGGAAATTTCTAACGGAATAGTGATGGTGGTTTTTGGATAACGGAAGAATTATAATATACCTGTTTGGTAATTAACTGATATAATTGGTGGTTTACTGCAAAATAAACTATTATAATAGTGGTTTACAACAAAACCCTTTCAATAATGTTGGATCTCCTCCAACCTAGCTCTTGATACCACATTTTTGAAAAATAAATCTCATAACACTCTTGTTTTCTCACAAAAAAACAAAACCACTACAAGAAAATAAGGATCTCACAAAAACAAACTTTCAAAGAGGAAGAAAAACTCTCAAGATACTTTTTTGTCAAAGAATGAATTTTATTTTTGTTTGGTATGAATTACATGTGGTGGTCACCTATTTATACAAAAACTATTAGCTAAAATACATTCAAATAAATTCTCCATGTGGTAAAAATAATATTTATGGTTTTCTAAAAAAATGCAAATTAATTATCCTTGATTTCAAAAATATTTCATGAATGGACAAGTCCCCTTTCTTTGGTCATTTTCAGCAATTTATGATCTTCAAAAATTTAGGAGTCTTCATGTGTAATAATGATGGTCTTCTCCTCGAATTTATATTCTTAGTTTTCTCCAAATTCATCATGTGTTGTTGCGGACTGTAAAGCTTTAAGCTTCTGTTGATAACTCTTGGTTGCGGATGTTAAAAAAAACCATCATGTATTTCTTATTTTATTTGACTCCAAAATTTGAATTCTTTCATGTATTATTTGTGATCTTGGCACTTAATTATTCTTGACTCCATTGCATTGATCAAGTTTATTTTTCATCGAATATATCACGTGATGGGTAAACTGGTGTAGTAACTTAAGATAGAACATAGACAAATATATAGTATAATTTTCCATTTATCGCTAGGGTCCTGGTACTGTAATCCAAAGCTAGACAATGAAGATTCACACTAAACACTGTACTACGAGACGGGCCGGGGGCTGATCTAACAGTGGTGCATGAGTGAGTCATGCAAGAGTAATGAAGTAGTGAATTGTTTAGAGGAAACCAGATGTTTAATAGTTGGGTGCGAGTTGTGCTCTCTTAATTATCAGCCGTTTTTGTCCAGACTTTTTGTTTCAGGGTTACAATTCATAATCCATAAGAATAGAGGATTCCTTGAGTTCTTAGAGCTACTGCATAGTTTCTATATTCAAGAGGAGATTGTACTTTCATTGGCACAATTCTCTAATCAAAATGAGCAGGCAGCACCCTGGCATACTATCATAAGTTGGTAATCGGCCCTTTGAACCAGTGCCGCGCGTTGATTCCCCAAGCACCCACAGTTATCATGAACAACCCCCCAACTGCAATGGGAGTGTAGTTCAAAGTTTCCTTTGTAATGGGATATGCGACAGGTAGGGAAAAAAGAACTGATATGGTCGCAACCCATAAAACTGCAACACAACCAACAAGAACTCCATAACGCCCTAAGTTGAAAGGTCCAGATACAAATGTTTTGCGGCCTAGAGTCACCCTAAACAAAATCGGCAAAGCATATGCAATGTAGAGTCCTATGGTGGCTATTGATACCATTGCACTAAATGCTACTGTACTTCCCAGAGACTGCAACATAATAGAGAATCAAGTAATTAGTTTGCTGGATTTTGAAACCATTCCACGAATATCAAATATAGTTTTGCATACCGGGAGTGCCATGCAGAAGGATATGAATGCACATAACCAAACTGCATTTACAGGAACCTCATACTTGTTCACCTTGCGCCACAAACCAGATAATGGCATAGCCCCATCTCTAGAGAATGCGTAGGCCATTCTGAGGGATTAAGAGTTAACAGACCTTCCTAGTATAAATAAATTGACGAGGAAGAGAAGAAAACCATACCTTGAGTTGCTGGTGACGGCACTCATACCACAAAAAAAGACTGCGACGGCAACAACGCCCAACGAAAGGATTCCTCCCACCCCACTGCCATATCTATTCTTAAAGGCTGTATAGAAAATCTGGGCAATAGCATATCCGCCTGCGTCATTGTCAGGACTGAGCAAACTTGAGATATCAGTCACTGCAAAGGTGATACCTATTATGTAACCCCACCCAACAACTATAGATATCGCGATGGAACTAATAATTCCTTTTGGTCCATTGATATCTGCATTCTTTGTTTCCTCAGTCTGAGAATGATATAAATCGCATAGATTTCTGTTAGGCTCGGGGTTTATATATGCCATTCCTAACGTTGAATATGAATTTGCAGAAACAGAACTTACCATATGAGCTGAAGCATCATACCCGGTCAAGGTATACTGGCTCATCAGAAGCCCCAGAACAAATACATAAAATTCATTATTGATTCCTTTTCCGTTGTTTACGTTAAAGGACGTGAAGACAAACTTCGTGCTAGCTATCTCAGTAGCAACCAGTGGTATGAGCGCCATAAGCAGAAACACACCTAGTCAAGGAGTAACTAAAATGAAATGTAATGAAGAAAAATACAACATCAGTGGAAAAAGAATGTACCTAAAACATTCCATGCTGCAGCTAGTTGCCCAAAGAAGGATAGATATGAAATAGGAAGACTGTTAATAAGAGCGTGAAGGATAAGAATACCACCATGAAGGGCAATTACAACGTACTTCGATGCCTCGTAACCTCCACCGTTCTTACCGCCAGTTGCAAGTAAAATGATAACTGAGATCAACTGTGCAAGTGAGAAATCTATACTTGCAGTAGCAGCCCACTACAGAGAGTTGAGTGCATGTGTTAGATATTACCGTGGAAATGTACACGAAACTCGTAAGGACTAAACAACCAATGAAACACTTACCTGGCCAACAATGTTGAACCTGAGTCAAACAAAAAAGAAGCAAAAATGTCAATATATCATAAGAAAGTCCTGTTTCAGTACATTTATTTCAGCCTCTCCTTAGGAGTTGCCAATTTTGAAAGAATAGATAAAATAATTACCAGCCAGTCAACCAAGAAGCAAATGGTGCCCAACTGGGACCAGCAAGCTTAGCACTCCAATAGTAAAGACCTCCAGATGTAGGAAAAGAGGAACATATCTCGGCCATCGACAATCCAACAATCAAAGTAAAGAAGCCAGCAATTAACCAACCATATACCATAACAACAGGTCCTCCATATGTAAGGCCAGTGTTAAACAAGGTGGTGACCCCTGTAAGTACTGAAATGATTGAGAATGAAATGGAAAAGGTAGAAACAACCCTGGCAAGAAAAAGTAAAGATGATCAATAAACAAGACTAAGCCACTGAAAGGAAATGATTGAGAAAAGGGTGCGAGAGATGGTTACGAGAGGTCACGTTTCAGCTCTTGCTTGTATCCAAGCTGATGAAGACGGGAATGCCCAGATGGGTTCTCATTTTGAGCAATCTCTTGTTCTGTTCTGCAGCCCATTCTACGACTTCTCAAGATGTGATTTGATCAAATCAATTGCAGACGAAGGCTAGTAGAGTGGATACATGCCATAGGAGTAGAAAACTACAAATCTCGGACTGGTGTGGAGATTTTGGTAAACTTGAGGAGATCTGCCTGCCAACAATTCATGACTTGCATTCTGGTTTCGAGACATTATTATACAGTATTTAGTTTGCATAGACTTTTGTCTCTTTCTTTGATTCCAAATTCGTATACTTTGACTGGTAGAAAGTGACCGTCACATAATACACTGTAAATCTTTAACCTATAGTTAATCTGATTTGTTAATTTGTATTAAGTGTTTATAGAGTGATTGTTCGGATTGGTCCAGAGCTTAGGGGAGTGGACGTATTTCTTCCCATATAGGTGTTGCTCAGCAACATGATATAAGTGATGAACTTGAAATTGATACCTTTAGATAGTTGACTAGCTTTTGTGTTCAAGTGTGATTTAAGAAGCTGTTTGACCTATTTCTAAAACTCAAAGAAATATTAAATGAAATTGACAAAACTTTTATAATATCTAGCTCGATGTGAGCCTAAACGAAGGCGACATCGGAAACAATTTCACTATAGCAAATATCCGTACATAATTATATGTTCACGGACTCCTCTGTAACAAAACTGCTACAATTATCATGTGAATATGAGTGATGGACTTTACCTCTACCATGGGAGTTATCCAACCTTAGATTCCCATTTGATCACCTCTTCTGTTCTGATCATACACGAAACAACATTCAACCTTCTTTTTGGCGCCTCTTTCTTGAACGGATCGTAAATATGACTGCGTAATCAAAAACTTCGTTAAGTTCACCTTCTACATGAGAATGAATGTGTAACTATGAGGTAGAAGTCAGAAATGACGCCAGAGAAGTGTTAGTAAAGTGATCTAGATGTCAATTAACTTGTGATTGTTCTCTTGCTTATGTTAATGTAATAAATGATATAATTATCATTTTGTTCCTTGAATATTTTTTGCTTATAGATAATTCAAGTTGAGGACTTGTAATTGTAGAGCTCTATAAAATGATTTGAGAAATATTCTAAAATGTCTCTAATAATGATAATTAAATAGAAACATTAATTATCAATTAAATATTAGCATTTGGTTTATTTGATTATCATGTTCTACAGATCATATGACAAGATGTTGTCAATTTAATCAAATGAATACTTGATAATTGATCAATGTATTGGACGTGACCAAAAGTAAAACATTTAATATGGATTGTGTTAGTGTCATTTATGTTTTGCTAGTGTCTTGAATTCCAAGGTATGCGATAATTATTTTATCATGTGAAAATATATGTTTGTCTAAATTGCCCGTAACTGGCTTTTATCAGATTTTATCTCAAAATATATTTTTATATGGATAAATAGTAATTGTCAATAGTACCAATGTCCCTCATACTGAAATGAGCAATGATATCAATGGGTCCGTTGAGGAATTATATGAGTATGTGCACATATGATTAAAGAGTTGATTATAATTACTATATAATTTGGAATCAAGAAATAAACTGATTTCACAGGGATGACACATTCCTACCCTGAATCAGTTTATGATATCATGAGACATAGAATTGACACAGATCAATTGTTGCTTTTGGGATAATGATATACACAGAGATTTATCATCTATATTATTTGGGTAGCTACAATGCACATTGCTAGGTGCCACTTGTAGTTTATGAAATTTAAAAGAGTTTGAATTTCATTGCTAAATAATAAAGATCCCATGAGGTCACACTTATGAGAAATTAATTACAAATGTTACTTAATTTATTTGACATGTGTGACATGAAAATAAATTGGTTTGTTTACTAAGATTGAGATATGCATATCACTCTATAGTTGATAAGATTAACTATAAATATGATCAATATACATAGAGTTTGAATTGAATAATTGATTATATGGGTGACAATGTAAGTAAAATTGATTGTTAATCACGTTTTCTTATAATATTCACATTTCAGTCATATGAAATCCGTTTCTTATTTTATTTACATGTATAAATAGATATTAGAAGTATCTATAATGTTTATGTTTTAAGTTAAGTCAAAATATATTGTATCATGGTCTAAATTATGATAGAACTTGATATACACGATTCAAGAAGTGTTGTTGAGATCAGCTCCTTATTTTGTGCTTATCTTATACATATCACAACCGTTTTTGACGTGCTATACATGTATAGAAAGAGGAAAGAAAAATGCAGATTTTTCGTTCAGTAGTTTGAGTCAAATAAGAAACGGATTATATCAAAAAACGTGGTACAAGTCGTTTTGTAAGTTATTGCGGAACTACTGCATACATTTCGTATTTTAATCATAACTTTCGCATAGGAAGTTTGATTTGACTGAGTAATCATGGTTGAAAAACGTGATAATCCAACGGTCAGTTTCTAGTCCACTATAAACCTGGACTAGTGTCTTATAAATAGACTCTCTAAGTTTATTTGATAAACAAAATTGAACCAAAACCTCTCATGTGCTGAGAAACCAGAAAATATCAGAATATATTGCAATTTTTATTGGTGATAGAAATTAAGAAACACCCGAATTAGTATTCTCTAGCAAGAAGAAAGTTCGGTTTTCTAATTAATTTTTCGGTGGATACTGAGGAGGGCTTCTACTTTGAAGTCTAGCTTGCTCTGCGACATCTACAAGTATTTCTTGTTTGAGAACAAGAAACAAAGGTACGAACATCTTTCTTCATTTATTCATAATTTCGGTTTGAAATCAGTTGCATGCAAAGATCGTTGTATGTAATTCTTGTAAAATTTTAATTTCCGCTGCGTTTACTGACAAGAATTCCCTTCAGTGGACTCAGAGCTAGGTTATGTATGTAACTGATTTTGACTGGTTTTTATACATGTTTTAATGTCAAGCATGAAATTTAATGAAAATTTTGTGAAGTGTGGAATTAATTGACTTGTATGAAACAAAGGAGTATTTGTACAAGTATGTAATTGTTGCTATTATGAAATGCAAAGTTTACATGCAGCTGAAAATCAAGATTAGTTCCTTGCCTTCTCTATCCAAAATCCTATTATTGATCACTGATCATGTGACCTACTCAGTAGGCATGATTTTGATCTTTATAAAATTTTGGACATGACAGTCATGTCGAATGAATATTTGAATACACTAAGAGTCACTACGTTGTGACATGGTAAGGAGTTGCCTACCTCGACTAGTTAAGCATAAATTCATGCCGCCGCTGATTTATCTTAGCAAAATTGATGTCTTGGGCTCACTACAATACTAGACTTGTTTTAACGTTATAGTGAGAGTTTTATTACTGTAATAAAACAAATATACATGAACTCATCTTACACCTTGTTTTTGTAGATCATGGCAAAAGAATCTTCCTTCTCGCTGCGTTCCCTTTTGGAAAAGGAAAAGCTGAAAAGTGATGGTTTGAATTTTATGGATTGGCATCGTGCATTGAGAATTCTTATCAGGCGCGAGAAAAAGGAATATGTCTTGACCACGCCTTTTCCTGACAAACCTGCTACAACTGCAGGCCAGAAAATGAAGGATGCATACCTCAAGCATGAGAAAGATGAACTTATGTGTCTTCCGTCTTAGTTTCATTGATGAGTCCTGAATTGCAGAGACAATTTGAGGCAAAGTCATCATAAATCATCATGAGACAGCTTGAGAAAATGTTTCAAGAGCAAGCTCGTGTTGAAAGGTACAATGTAACTAAAATTTTTTTGGGATGCAAAATGGTTGAGGGTACTTCTGTAAGTGCTCACATGCTCCAAATGATGAGCTATGTTGAGCAGTTAGAAAAGCTGAAATGTCCTGTAGACAAAGGGTTGGCTACAGACATTGTGCTCAACTCTCTACCATCTAGATACTCCTCATTCATCATGAATTATCAGATGCATGGAATGG
>QZGG01001466.1:0-64022 GCA_006409495.1 Sedum album | reverse complement strand
AATGCCTTCCCAGGTTCTTGAACGAAATCAGACCAAATATCTCTCGGGGACAGGAGGTGGAACACTAGAGCTTGCTCAAATAAAAGATTACATAGTGAATATTAGGATAAGTGGTCCTGGCTGCAAGGGTTAACACTGTTCGTGTTGCTTGTGTCGCAAAAGTTACGAGAAAAGAATCATCCATGCAGCAGTGCAGCTTCTAGATTGACAGGAAATTGTAAAATTGTATACTTTTTGGAAAGGTTTACAAGTGCAGCAGCAATATGTCATCCAGGCTCAGATATTCCAAGCATCACACTAGAGGTGACTTACTGTTGTTTATCGAATTGCAATGTAATGTTCTTTGTATGTGTGTTATTTTATATATTCTTACTGAACATAAAACACACATTCTTATAGAAATAACGTCAACTATCAAAATTATTGATCTCAGTGAAAGATAGGATAGTGTATTATCTGGGACTTTAAACCATCCCAGTCCATAAGAGTTACAAATTTATCTTCATTAACAGTGAGTTGGAAAATATAAGAAACTATTGGGAAACTCGCAGTTGGTGGTATTCACTTGCTTATTATTTTCCTTGTTTCAGCACTTTGTCACACTGCAGAATCCTTCCCTTCAAACAATCTTCTTAAGCGCAACACTCTTTTTATATGGTGAAGTGGCTGTTGCTTGTGTCCATGTCCAAGTTCTTTAGTTTCACAACAGATTCAACATGTCCCTTGAATGTGCTCAGCTCCCTTAGCCTGCAGTCATTTTGTAGATTATAAATACATGTATTTTATTTTTACTTATAAAGGAAATTGGCAGGTTGAGAATTACTGAATATTTACCTGGCAACCTCAGCTCGCCTCTTGGCTTGCTCAGCGATTTCAGACAACTCTCTGTAGCTGCTCTTCTCATGGAAAATACCAGAAGAAGCCTCTGGTGGCTGAAGACCGTGAAGTGTCCTCTGAGCATGTGCCCATTCTGCCTGCCTCTCTTCTTTTCCGTAATCTTTCTTGGTGGTGAAGGCAGTCTGTTTCACGGAGAAAAGGGTTATAAATACCTGTGATGTAGCAGAGGACCAAATGGTACAGGCATAGTCATCAAGTTTTAGAGTACCTTGTTCTCCAGCATGTTGTTCCATGCCTTTCCACTCAATGCGTATCGAGTTCCAAACTTCAGTATATCTAGGGGGAAATAGAAGACAACGCTGTAAATCCAGATGACACCTGCCCAACCCCAGCCAATTCCTTCAATCCTGGCGAAGCCCCAGCTGGCGTACACAGCAATAAGAGTGGCAATCTGCAGAATTTCAAATGGTAAACAATTATATAGTTGAGCAGAGAGTCAGTGGGTCGAGGGTAAGTGTCAAATGGGGCTTATATTTACCAGTTGTGCAATCAAGAAAGCACCAAGCAATAGCATCCCTGGGAACGAAGGACCAGCTGCGTGACCTGGTGACAAAGATCAATGCCTGACTGACAATACTAACTTGCAGGTATAGTGCAGCCATTAGCTCCTTCTCTATCCCTGATGTGTCGCACGCCGAATTTTTTGCATTAGTAAGATAAGGAAGAACGTTAAAAGCTTCATGAAGTGCTTTCATTCTCATTTTAAGAAGAAAAAAGTGTCTGACAGTTACCGGGAAGAAGTCAGTGTCCCTTGCCACCCAGAAAAAGATGACTGTCATCAAAGCCAGGTATCCTCCAAGAACAACACCAGTGGCGAAAATTTCCTTCAATTTCCAACTGTCAGGCAATGGAGATGGCTTTACTCTGTCCTTAGAAATGGTCATGATTGTCCCTGAAAAATAAACAGAATCAGAGATTGCTCAAGACTAGAGGCTTGATGTGAACTAAGAGCATGGGCTAAAGGATCGGATTGAAGTCTTTACCGTCGTTCAAGATGGCAATGATCAAGACCATGAATGGAGAGAAGTCGAATCTCCAGATCAGGGCAATGAACATGAATCCAAACTACAAGATTTCACAAGTTAGCAGCAAGAAAATCTCAGTTTGATTTTTCTAGTTGAAGTTTTTTAGTGTCTACTCACCACTATACGGATGGTGATGGAGACGGCATAGATCTGCAGCATAAAAGCAAGGAAACCATGAGAGCCTGAAAATCAGCATTTGTGAGAGCCATTGAAGGTTTAAAAGATTGTAGACTAATTACAGTGTAGTTTTTCATTCTCTGGAAGATAGCTCGACTTGTGAGCACAGCACTGATGATGACACTCAGACCAGGCTCTGTGAGGACAATGTCTGATGCACCACGAGCAGCATCGGTGGCATCATCCACAGCTATTCCAATATCGGCCTTCTTCAAGGCAGGTGCATCATTAACACCATCTCCTGTCATTCCACAGATGTGCTTCATCTCCTGCAGCTTCTTCACGATTTCGTACTTGTGTTCTATAAAAGTCAAGAAACTTGTTATGAGTATTGGGAAAATGAGGGTTGACTGTAATGTTAAAATGGAAACAAACCTGGGAAGACTCCGGCAAATCCATCAGCCTTCTCAATAAGCTCTTCAATGGGGATACCAGCAAGTGCTTCGTCCTTGTGGTTGCCCAACAAGGATGAAGATGGGTACATGTTAGTCCCCATTCCAAGTCTCCTTCCTGTTTCCTTCGCAATGGCAAGCTGATCACCTGAGAAAGACAGAATGTTGGGGTCGTTAGTATTTGAAGAAGTTGTTGACACAGATTAACAAAAAGTAGTCTATCCATAGATTAATACCAGTGATCATCTTGACATTCACTCCAAGGTTCAAAGCCCGACGAATAGTTTCAGCACTGTCGTGCCTTGGAGGATCAAACAGTGGAAGCAGACCCACAAACTGCCATGGTGATCCAGGACTGTTTCCTGGTACTTCCTGCCTTGCAACAGCCAATGATCTCAGACCACGATCTGCATATCTGTCAATGACAGCATGAGCCTTCTTCCTTACATCCTCCCTGCAGTTACACAAATCAATGATCTGCTCTGGAGCCCCCTTACTGGCTCTGTGCCATTTTCCTTGGTTGTCAATGTAAGTCAAAGCTGTTCTTTTGTCTGTCGGGTTAAATGGCAGAAAATGGATCTCTTTGAGATCAGCTCTTGCCTGCAACATCAGAAATTAAAAATTAGCATTCATGTATTTTTGTATTGTCTGAAAAATGTTATAACATTGTTTACCTCTTTAGGATCAGCAAGCATTCCAACTATAGCAGTGTCGATGGCGTCTTGGTTCTCGATTCTTGAAGCTCTTGCCGCTAGGAGAATGACATGGTCTTTCTCAATCCCAGGAGTGAAGACTTCAATAAGGTTCTTGTCAACACTTAGTTTGTTCAGTGTCAAGGTTCCGGTTTTGTCACTGCATAGCACATCCATGCCTGCCATCTCCTCAATAGCAGTCATACGCTTAGTAATAGCTCCCTGCTGCGACAATCTGTGTGATCCAATAGCCATGGTGACGGACAAGACAGTAGGCATAGCGATTGGGATTCCTCCGATCAACAGGACCAAGAGATTATCAATACCAGCTCTGTACGGCCTCCTCTGAATTGGCCACATGACGATGATCTCAATCACCATACCAACAGCAATGGAGCAGATACAGAAGTTTCCAATGGCTGTCAAAACCTTCTGGAAATGACCCACTTGGTTAGTACTATCGACAAGATGTGCAGCTTTGCCAAAGAAGGTGTGAACTCCAGTTGCGATAACAACTGCTTCAATCTCTCCTTGCTTACAAGTGGAACCAGAGAACACCTCATCTCCAGGAACTTTTGTCACTGGCATAGACTCACCGGTCAACGCGGACTGATCAATCTCAAAGTAGTCTCGCATCAGCTGGCACAATATCACCCAATTTAATGCTGATGATATCTCCAGGGACCAAAATGGCAGCATCCTGCTCACTCCATTTCCATCTCTAAGCACCTTAGTCTTAGGAGCAAGGCCAGCCATGAGAGCTGCTGCGGCATTTCCTGCATTGTTCTCCTCAATGAAACTGATAGTTGAATTGATCACCAGCAGACAGATAATACCCACAAAATCCTGCCAATCCGGGGGCCTGCCGCCATTAGCTAGAGCAATAGCCATGATAGCAGCAGCCTCCATGACCCATGATAGGGGATTCCACATGAAACCCAAAAATTTGAGGAACTTGCTCTCCTGCAAAAAAACATGAAAATTCAGGAAAAATATTCAAAGATATTATTATGCCCAAAACAAGATTTTGAGTTGAAAGGTGTTGTTACCCTTTTCTCTTCTAGCTTGTTGGGTCAAAGATTTCTAGCCTGTTGGCTCCTTCTTCGGAACTCAGACCTTCCTTTGTGCATTTTAGCTGCTCAAACACTTCATCAATTGGAATCCTTTCCTGCAAATTTGCAAAACCATATCATTATCAACCCTCCATTTCAATATCAATAATTATATTCAGTTTTTTCTTCAGTTTTAACTATTAAATGTTTCTTTATTGACTCTGATAGTAATATCAAATGAAAGGTTGCAGCTAGAATGGGTAACACAGAGGCAGGCAGTATTGGAAGTCAAGTTGCATCAAAATATCATACATGCAAAACCATTCCCAAGAAAATCATAACCTAATAATTTAAGAATTATTATTATATTTATCATAAAATAAGTCTCCTATAATTTCAGAGATGATGACATGAATTACAATAAATGCATACGGTTGAGTGGACCAAAAGAAAGAAAGAAAGAAAAATGTAAATAATTAAAGCAAACTATGATAGCAAATACCATAAATTCAGGCACGATTATTTTGACCTTTTTTCTCTGTCTATATTTTTGGTGCGTAAAGGAACAGGTTGTGGAAAGGAACATGGGAGTGTCCTATTTAATAATCCAACTAAAAAGACACAACTTTAACAAAATGATGCTCTTCGTTTCATTTATTATACTCCACTGATTTAGATGACAGCAATAATGGAAACACATCATATCCCACACAAAAAAGAACAAGAGACATGTCCTTCAGTCCTTTTTTAAGTTACAGACGAGTTCAGACCCTAAACTCTATTCGAAAACCTGCCTGACACATATCTTATCATGGATACATATGCTTCCAGCCTTCCAACATGTTAGAAACATACTTGGGTGTGTTTAAAAAAGATGAAACATACAGTGAAAGATGGATCTATGAGATTATTACCAGATCTACAGTCTCATTCTTGATTTCCTCCAAACTGATGGCTCCTTTACCTTCTGCCATGGAAGCTACTCCGGCAGTCTGCCCTCCACCAGATTCTCCGGAAATTATGTGGGGTGGAGTGGAGATGGGGAGAGAGAGAGAAGTGGAAAAAAGGGTATCTGGCTTGGGGAATGGGAGTCTTGTGCTAGTGGTTTATATAGGTAAATAATTGTGAGGCTTAGGAAACATAATAATTATTAAATGTTGGAATCATTTTGCTGGAATTACACTGAATTAATATTGTAACAAACTAACAATCATCATAATACGTATAAAATGGGATTGTTTTTTCTATATTTTCTTAAAACAGATTCCCACTGAGTTAATCAATTAGGGTTTAATATTAAGAAAGATTCAAAGGGTTGTGGACTTGAGACATATGTTTTCATTTGAATAATTTTGATAAGGTTGGGACAGATCCAAACAAAGGGCATCTGTCCTATTTAAGAAACTGGGTACCCTTGTTTCTTGGTGTACTGTTTTTAAAAGAGAAGGTAATTTTAAAGAATTAAATAAATAATAATAAATGCAAAGTTGACCTAGATAATGTGCATTGGGGGTCCAACCCACCGAAAGGATCATGCTTGTGTTATCACTCTTCTATTCTCTATAAATTATCTAAATTATTTTGTCATACTTTTCTTTGGTTGTAACTTTCTTCTTATTGAGAGAAGTCATGGAGAGTTTCAAGGGATTGAAAAACTATTTTATGATATTTGTCTCTTATGATTTTTCTTTGATTTTTTTCAAGCCTCTGAATAGGTCAAAGATTGTGTTCTATAGATGAAATGTTTGTGTATTGCAAATTTGATCGCCTAATTTATAAACATAAGTTTATTCAACTCATCAAATTAATCAAATAAACAAGTAATTAAATAAGTCATTCAGACTCTCAAAAGATTTATCATCTTGGAACCTTCTATAATAAAAGAATATCAAAACTATATCTTTTGAACATGCTCAATTTTATATAAAAATAATAATTATTAATCATCTGCAGTCCTGGTGCGAATCACATAAAATTTGAAAAAATGTTTAGAAATCCGGTCGAGACAGAGATGTACACAGCCAGTTGACGGTTGGATTCACTCAACGGTTACTTTGCAGATCTTAAGGAATGGACGAGAATTCTGTGTTTAGAGGCCAACTGAATTATATATTTATATACATTTAAATAAATGATCGATAGGACATGTTTGCTGTCATACAACATGCACATCGCAACTTTTGACCTGCAAACAAACAAGTACATGTAGTTGTACAAACAGCCCTCACAGTTACCCTTTCCAAAAAATTAAGGATTTCGTATATTTTATAGTTGACCCTTTACAATAGGTACTTTGATACCCTCCGTCTCATTATGAGTGTCCCATTTCTTTTTTGGATGTCCCAAAATGATCTTCTCATTTCCTAAAATAGAAACTTTTTACCTCTACATTTACACCCCTTTTCATTCTTTTTATTCCACTCATTATCTTTATTACTTTTTATCTCACATTTTTTAATTTTCTTAAAAATCGTGAAAGTTCTCAAATGGGACGGAGAGAGTACATTTTAGCCCTTCCAGATATTATTTAATATAATATCGATCTCAAAAGGTACTTTGACAGGCATTGAAATTGATACTTGGCTATTTTGTTGAAATTTATATTAGTTTTCATCATAATCACTAATTAACTTTTTGTATTTTATCAATTCAACAACTGTGTTTGAGTAAGTTGGGAAGTTGAACTTGGGATTAATAAAGGAGACAAGAATCTTCACTACTTTTACAATTTTTGCAGGAATAAATAAATGCATTACGTCTTATTTTTTGGTTTACCAAAGATGAAGAATTCTTTAAATATATAGCATGCCAGTTCTCGTGAATTATAATAATAACTTTGATTGAAATTTTGGATCTTATAATAATGCATGCATCTTTGTTTGTAGGTGCCTTTGATTACAAGTTAATGCTATAAATTCATTTTTTGCAAAATTTATGATATATTTGTTCCAAATCTATGATATGTAGGGCAAGTGCAACTTGTTGTTGGAAGCATGTGATCTCATTTCAACATCTTTTGTCTGTTGCGCTTTAAGTATTATTCCCTCTGTCCCATAATGTTTGTCCACTTTTCTTTTTGGGTGTCCCCTAATGTTTGTCCACTTTCATTCATTCACAACTACATGTTTTATCTTTTCTCTCAAATTCTTTTAAATCTTTCATTCTCAACCACACATTTTACACTCATTACTACCTTAAATACCGTGAAATATATGCTTTTGGACAAACTTAAGGGGACGGAGGGAGTACTAGTTTTGAAGCACAGTAATATCTGTGCATATAAATTGATAAATAACTATTCAATTTATTATAAAATAATAAATTTGCTAAAATCAACTTTTATGTGATATAGTAATTAATGGCATTAATAAGGGTATTTTAGGAATGTAAAAGTGGCTTCACAAAATTAACCGTAAATTAAGGATCTTGGATTTTAAATATAGAGAGATTAGTTAATTATTTGATGAACATTATTTACTATGTTAACTTCTTTCACGTCAAAAATATGTTCCAACATTGCTTTAGTTCATACAATATTTTGAATGAAAAGACGTTATCATTTGGGAAATTGGAGCAGACATCAATAATAAAATATAACCAGTCAACGGAACACAATCTTTTACTCCTACATTAGTGCAACCCATAAACCGGTATGTGCTAATTATGGTGTAAATCTTGAGAGGTGTCTCTATAAAGAAACTTAATTAGCCTTTGCAAAAGTGTCTTGGTTTCATTGAGCAATGACCTTTCATGTGCTTCATGAAATACATTTTATTCCAAATTACAAACCCTAACTAGCTAGTTTTAAACCATTAGATATTAGTAATTATATAGTCTAAGTCACCACCGGTATTATGATACTAATATTATAAAAATTATTTATTAAGGTTAGAATGGATGGAGGCACAAAGTACTTCTTTTTCGAAAATAGGCAGATCATTTATATACATTATTAAGAAAAATTGAACAAAAATTCGTTGAAATTCTTGGCATTCAGACATCAATCTCTGGAAAACAAAAATTGTTGACTCTAACATAATTACAAATTGCTTGTTTGTTGTGAAGTCTAATTTATGATGAATGATGATCCCATAATGACGATGTCAAAGAGCCACCAATCTTGAAAATATTAGATTTGTACTTATTAATTTTAATTCAAGCTGCCAGTCAAATGGTTGCACTTGCCTTGTTGCCCATCATAAATGGATCCAACTTGAGGAATCACTTTGATAAAATGAGGTGCAGTAGCTCTCACTATGTCCCTAGCTGTTGAAATTGAAATTTGTATATTTGAAGAAGGTGGCTCATCTGACTTATAAAACAAATTTGATTAAGATGTTTATAGTTGACAATTTTCAAGATATTTATGCTCCGTTTGGTTGCATGGAAAAATGAGTAGAAAAGAAAATTTGACAGATAATTTAAAGAAAAATATTTGTGTGTTTGGTAAAATTATAAAAAATGAAAAAAATAACAAAGAAAACAATATAAATTTTTAACCTCAATTTTCCTAGTGAAAAATTACTTTCTTTAAATTTTCTTTCCATTACTTTTTCTCGCATTTAAACAGAGGGTTAGGATTTTTAGATAATGTTAAGTTAGGTTCCCAATAACAAAGTAACATATGCAGATAAGCATAGAGTTTAATTTATTCATAGATGACGACATCATACAATGTGTTGTTACATGTGGTTTTTATTTTAATCACAAGTTGTCAACCACGAGAATAGAGATTCGGCACTTTTAATATAATCCTAATCACTCTGATAATTATCTTCAATGGGTCCCAATGATTGAGCACAATTAAATATTTGCAGAACATGAGGTCTTCTAAGATGTCCATATCTTGGCATCTTAGTACAGTGTGGTTGGCTTAATTACATGTGCTAACGCTAATCAATATGACAACAGAATTTAAACTTATAATATAAAGAGAGATTGAAAATACAATAGGAGGGATCAAGTACATCCCTATCCTTAAATTGCATTTGTAAGGTCATATTTCAATCGTTTATTTCATCCACATGTTCATCAATTGGGTGACACGTGTCTAATTTTTGGATTAGTGGATAACACTAAATGCAAGTGGGTTAGTGATTATCACGTGACACCAAAATGATAAAGTAATGATGAGATGGACGGATGATATATAAAATTACAAATATAAATTAAGAGTGTAAATATATTTTAGCGCTCCTCGAAAACAAATATCAGAAAGTAGTGAAACTGCTAATACAAATACAATTCTGATGGAGTCGCATTTTTCACCTGTTTAAGACTAAAATGCATAATCATTTAAAACAAGTTAAACTGTTTTTACAATATGAAATCAAAAAGAATTTGTCACTTGCAGTCTTGAAGGACTACGAAATGGACCCCAAAGGCTCAAGTTGGTGGTGTGGTGCAACTTCTTGTGGAAAGTTTGGATTGCACACGATGTCTCAATTATTGACTTAGCTGAATGCTTTTACACGTTTGAAGACTTCAATTCAATACAAGGAAGCTTCATAGTTTTGGTTAAGTAAATTCAGTATAGTTTTCCATCTAAATGCTGACTCGCCATTGCGTCTAAATATAGTCTGAGTTGATTTCATTGAAGAGCATTTTGGGCACAATAAATTGCCAAGGCCCGGCTCTTATTTTTTAGGGCAATTTACCGAAAACCACCCATAAATTTGGGTTTTTTTCGGAAACCATCCGTATCTTTGAAAATTATAAAGTCACACCCTTAAGTTTATTAAATTTTACAGAAACCACCCATATGTTTAAATTTAATCAAAATATTAATAAAAATGATAAAAAAACTTATAAAAATACGAAAAAATACATAATTAATTACAAAAATCATAAAAACATTTAAAAAATCAGGATATTAAATAAAAATAAAATATAATTATAAAATTGAAATTTATTCATATGATATGTATACAAATGTGAAAACTAAATTTATAAAAAAATATGGCGTCTTGAAAATTACAAAAAATTACCGGCAATCATCATTGCTCCATTAAATTTATAAAAAAAATCATAATATCTTAAAATGAGTGTTTAAACTTTATTATATATGCAATAAAATTTGTGTTTAAATGCTTTATATGTAAAAATGTAACAAAATTTAAAGTTATAACACACTATTATAAATTGTAAGACACCATATTTTTGTATAGATTTAGTTTTCATATTTAATACATACCATATGAATAAAAAGTATAGTACTTCATTTCAAATTTTATATTATTATTAACATCCTTATTTTTAAATTTTTTTTATGATTTTTGTAATTATATGTCCCTTTTAGCATTTTTAATTTTTTTTTATGATTTTTGTTAATATTTCGATTAATTTTAAACATATGGATAGATTTTTTTCATATTTAATACATACCATATGGATAATTTCAAATTTATATTTATATTTTATATTTATTTAATATCCTGATTTTTTAAATGTTTTTATGCTTTTTTTAATTAATTATGTATTTTATTTGTATTTTAATAAGTTTTTTTATCATTTTTATTAATATTTTGATCAAATTTAAACATATGGGTGGTTTCTGAAAAATAATAAACTTAAAGGTGTGACTTTATAATTTTCAAAGATACGGGTGGTTTTCGGTAAATTGCCCTATTTTTTAAGCCTACTGCTTTGACACAATTCCAAAGTACTAATGCCAAGAATGGTAAGGTCTGAAGCCGAAGCCGAAGCTGCTGTCACTTGAGATGTGACTTCTGATTATGGTCAGCTGGTCACAAATAATCTTTAAGTTCCATTCTTTCATCAAAGTCGGTACAAAGCTTGTACCCAAACTGCACCTCATACAGTCATACTACAAGTCTACAACTATACAAGCACTGTCAGTCAACCCTGAGACACAATTTTAAAGATTGTTAATATTTCAATCGATGAGATTTAAACTAAAAATAATCGTAAACTCAATTAATCGATGAGATTGTTAATATTTGTGTATGTTTGGTTGTATCAAGGAAAACGGAAAAATAACAAATGACATAATGTAAACTTTTTCTCTCAATTTTCCATGGAAAAATTACTTTCCTTTTAATTTACTCTTAATTTTTCGTTCCACTATATTTTCCCGCGTCCAAACGGAGGGTTAATGTTTTAGAAAATGTTTAAAAGTTTCATTGGCAATGGTTGACATGCTTAAATCTACAGTGACAGGTAACAATCATAACTGCAATACCAAAGAGCTCTGCATATCGAGTCTTTATTACCGAACGGTTTCGACGAGTCTTGACCGGGCAAAATAAGTATATCAAGTCTTTACTACGGATAGCGATGGCTACATTGCTAATGTTTCCTTCAGATGCTGTAGTTGCATTCATCATCGAACAAGAGGAATGAGCAAGTATTCGGCGTAGAAGAGCTGCGGATAGAAGAACCATTAGAAACTATTTTATAAAAAACAATTACAGACTGCAGGCATGCAGCAGCGCAGATTAAAGGCTGATATAAGTTACACAACATGGTGAGACCATGAGAGTGTCGTGAATTGGATATTGAATTTTCAGGGTACTAGCTGGGAGGGATTAGATTACCTTCCAGACAAACATGTAAAATGCGGTGATTGCTGTTTTTGCTCTTTAAGTTTGTTGACTTCGCGCGAATCCAAAGGATTGATGCCATTATGGTATGACCAAGTACCTATTCAGAAAGGAGAAAACAGTGAATAAAGAGAAATTAGTATACATATGAATATAGAGTATGTATGGTTTTTTACCGTCACAAGTTTACTCCACGGGTTAGGAGATATTGCCCCAACGCAGATGGCAACACCATAAGCCATCTCAAGAAGCGCGATGCAAATCCAGAAGACCTGTTGGATAACATGTACATGAGCACAGATGGAACACAAGTTAGCGGGAAGAGTCCAGCGGCCAAAAGATTTGAGACGTACCCGTTCTTGACCCATGCGCACTGTGTAAGATTGGATGCCAAAGATTTTGTCCCCCTCAATATCGGGAATGTCCTACTCATAATTGTCATTAATGTTAGACTTTGTAACTCCGTTAAAAGAAGTCAACATTCATGTTGCATCAGAGTCAACAAGAGCGACATTACCTTAAATAGTGCAATGACAACGGAGAAGAAGCTCATGAATGCAGTAGCAAATATCAGCGGCCTAGTGAAGACAATTGGTCTTCGGAACACATGCGTCTGCAAGTTGGTGCAATAAAAAAACAATAAAGAAATTCAGGTTAGATTGCATTGCATGCTCAATAGAGAGTTTTGTGAAAGACACTTTTGCAGGAACGCATTGACATGACATGCCTTGTCAATACTACCATAACGGACTGAGAAGTACCTGCACATGTAAATAGAATGCTAGTTGCACAATGACAGCCCGAACAGCTAAGATGCACATGGCTGCAACCAGTGCAGATCTCTTCCATCTTAGCATTGGCAACTGAGAATGCATGGAAATAAAGTTAAAAATCCGAAAATTAAGTAAACCGAACAGGCAAAATTTCCACAAAATCACGACAATCTATCAAGATAAGTGGAAGTACCAAGTATGAACTTGTAAAGTCATGTACATATGGCCAGTAATCGAGATTCAGGCTTTCAGCCACTATTGATAAATGGATATTAGAGAAACTAATCGGAGATCAGGTCTTTGATAATGAACACGAACTTACATTGATGGAATATGCGGTTCCGAGGAGGAAACTTATAAAAGAGCCCAAAATAATGGCCAGGACCCGACGATCCACCCAAGCCCAAAACTCTACAAGATCAATGAATAATATTACATCAGTTTAGACACTCCAGCCGGGCCTTAGAAAAAATTATAAATCCACACCAACTATTAAGCATTTTACCATGATGGCGAAAGAAGTGACAATCAGGACTCCGGTTCTGTTGGAGTATTCCCCTGATGCCAATGGAAGATACGGCTTGTTGACCTGTGGTTTTTTCCGATAAATTGGAATTACCAGTTACCATATTTTGTGATGGGTCAGTATAATAAAAAATAGAGTGAGAAATCAAGTACCTTGTCAATATCGATATCAGTCAGCTGGTTTAACCCGACAATGTATACATTCATGAAAAGAGCAGCCACTACAGCCTGAATAGAGGGATTTATTGCCGGGTGAATTCAGTGACATAATTATCATTTATAAAGTGCACTGCTCTGGTAACAGAGCTGGTAAGGAGAGTGAATAGTACAAACCTCGAGCACACCAATGAAAAACAGCGGAGATAAATCTGAGAATTTTTCAACCGCGAGGAGGGAAACTGACATTATGCTTAGAGTCTGTCGAAAGGGAGTGGAAAATTAAGCAAACTTTAATCCAAATGATTTTTGTTTTTAAAATTATAGAAACGAACCCCTTTTGACAGCTCACTTACTGTGCCTATAACTGTGTGTGGTCTAGTAAATCTGTAGAAAGCATCGACCCCATCTTTAGCAGATTCCCAACCGCTTTTGGAACCTAATGATCCCCCATCAGACTCCAACGGTTGACCAGAAGCTGCTTTTGGCACAAACTTCGTACTTTGGTCATCGTCACAGGAGCTTTGGTTTAAGCTTGCAGTGAGTTTCACGTGATACAACCCACTAGATGACCCATATAACGCTCCCTTATTTTTGGCCACCCCGCATCTCAAACCACAAACCACGCCACTTGATCCTGGTAACAACAGCATATTATTGATAACCAATCAGTGACCATCAGAGCGTACAATTTTCAGTACTTCCACAGCTCATATGCTGATGCAATTATTTACTAAGGTCACGTGAATAAGTTAGGCAATGCTATGCAACATCAAAACTAAAACTTTCTAACACGGATGCAGGTAGACCATCCTTAGTTGCCTAAACTCGGCACGAGAGTCATCAGTCACCGCATAATCGTCATAAATGAGTAAACTTTCCAGCTCTATCCAAGACAGTAAATCATTCAAATCCAACTACCTCACTAGTAAATTTCAATTCTTGACGTGACACCAAAAATCAAATTCACAGACACAGTGATGATATTTTAAACTACCATCTACACTAAATCCAATCATATCTGATTTACGAAAATCCCAAATCATGCAAATCACAAAATCAATCCTTAAACCCCAAACGACATAAACTCGATCTAAATCCCAACGCATACCAGCAGCTGTCAATGTCGATAGCCTCGAGGCGGCGGAGCCAAATTGAGAGTGGCGACGCGCGGCGGTACTGCCGGAGAGGGAAAACGATCGAAGTATCTTGCAATCCATGTACGAGGTTTCTCCGCAAGGTCGCAACTTTCAAATAGTTAAAATCAAACTTGTGCGAGTGGGGTTGAATCGGATGATTTTGAGAGTAGTTGGAAATGTGAAAAGATTGGATTATTTTGGAAAAGGATTTGTGGGCGTTGGAAAGTAAAGGTGTCAACTTGTGAACTGAACTGGGTGGCTTTAAGCTGGAGTGTGAAGAGGAGGTCGTTAGGAGAGAGAAAGGCGTAGATGTCGAAGTTGCGTGGAGTGGAGCTGACAAGGAACTGCTCGTGTCTATTTTGTCTATTTTTCTTCAGTTAATAAAAATGTTTTGTTTGGTAGGCTAAATCGGTTAGGACATAATTTATTACTCCTTCCGTCCATTTAAGTTTGTCCAAAAGCATATATTTCACGGTATTTAAAGTAATAATGAGTGTAAAATATGTGGTTGAGAATGGAAGATTGAAAAAAATTTGAGAGGAAAGATAAAATATGTGGTTGTGAATGAATGAAAGTGGACAAACATTAGGGGACAACTAAAAAGGAAAGTGGACAAATATTATGAGACAGAGGGAGTACTAAAATAGCAAGACAAAATTTGAATTCTGAGCTTTATCAATCAATAATTGAAATGAAGTTAGGTTATGAATTAAAGTGAGAGATTAAATATCTGAGCTTTATCATTATTTTACAAAAAATTATGATTGCCATCCTCGAACTTTTTTCTTTGTGTGCTTGCGAATTATTATTATAGAATGACTATTCATTACTTTACTTTTTCAAATAGGTATTCCCACTTATAATTGTTAAGGTTGAGTTATAAGAATGTTACAATTAACTAAAAATAATAATTTACACTAACTCAAAACCAATACTAAATGAATGCCCCCTAAGGTAACTAATTCATATACTTGATATCAATTTAATTTATATAAAAACAGAGTTAGGTTCTAGAGACATGTACGTAATCTAAGCTATTGATTTGATTAATTCGACGGTTGAGATTTAAGTTGGTTTTTATTTAATTGGGTGGTTGAATTTGCAAAATACGCGGGCGGTTGGTGATTGACGGTTACTAATATCAACAGTTGGATTGATTAAAATCAACGACTGAAATCATGTCCTTCCGTCTTACTAAAAGATGTATGTCTCCTAGAACCTTCCACTATAAAAACAAACCAGAAAATAATATATTTAAAATTTTGTGGTAATATGGTTGAAACAAATATTTTAAAATTTTGATTTCCTTCAAAATTCTAATGTAAATTTAGCCATTGACTTCTTTTGATGAAAGCCTTCGACTTTTACCCTTCTCTTGGATGCGGAAGAAAGTTCTCCAGTAGGAAAAAATTAAAGAAATTTAAAGAAAATTAATTTTTCATGAAAAATTAAAAGAAAATTACATTGTTTCCTTTATTATTTTTTCATTATCTTTAATACAACCAAACCCACCCAAATATTTTCATTTAAATTTTCCATTAAAATTTATTTTCCAAATCATTTTTCAATGCAATAAATGAAACCTTAATAATACTACAAAAAATAAATGCTCACATATGTACAAATCGTGACTGGACCAAAGAATGAGGGACAGGGATCATGTGCAGCCAACAGCCAAATACAGCCATATATAAAACGACGTAGTTTTAATCATTGAAAAACAAAACTACGTCGTTTTGAAAAGGGTTCAGAAATTTGTAATTAGGGATTTAGTAAAACTGTGTTGTTTTGAATTATTATAGACCTAAACTACGTCGTTTTAAAATTAAAATTTAAAATTTAAAATTTGAATTTAGGCTGGATTTGGCTGTACGCTGTACAGGATCCGAATCCAAGAATGAGGTGGCAATTTCGTCGGCATAGATAAATATTTCCAATTTGTGGAAAGTGTTGAGACACGGACGCCTTTAAATAGGGCTTTTAGTTTTGTATTTAATTTTGTACCTTCAGTTTTTAAACATGGGAATTGGGAATCAGGGTTAAGTTTTAGAGGGACGTTATGTTTTTGTGAGAGGAAGGACGAAATCTCAACTGCTGATTTGATTAATCTGACGGTTGAGATTAAATTTATTTTTAATTAAATTGGCGGTTGGATTTGCAAAAAACACGCGGTGGTTAGATTTGACGGTTATTTTGAGTTTAAAATCTCATCCGTTAGATTATTAATAACTAACAGTTAAAATTGTGTCTCACTGTCTTACTATCTCACATAAACATATGCGTCCTTCTTGAACTCTTCCTTGGGGAACCATACAATAATTTGATAATGATGTTTTATTAGTTTATTATATGAAATTCATATAGTGAAATGGGTAATGTTTAAAAACACATATCAATCATTAGACTTAGGATTCTAAGGGCTATTAATATAAGAGTGGAGTTCATTTGAGATCCATCCTAAATTTTGAGAACTTGAGACACCATCATCTAATCCTTAAATCAATCTGATCCAACGAATGTGCATCTTCCACGTGTCCAATGTGCATTTATATTTTCTCTCTATTTCTTTTGCACCTTTAACTTTACACGTGGCATCATCCTGTGCATTTAACACTTTATTTTCCTCTTTATGAACCTCACTCCACCATTGGATTAGTGCATGGGTCTCAAAGGAACTTAATCCATTAGTATAATATATAAACTGACGTCGGTGCCCATTACAAATTTTATATGCCTAAAATCAAGGATACATATTGTCGGTGCGTGGGAATTAAATGGGGCCAAAACTACAATACTCGTAACAAATAAGAGTGCATTAATAAATCAAAAATCTGATACGTGTAGCAAAACCTTCTCTCAAACAATTTTCTTTATAGAGTGCGGTGAAAATGATACATCCAAATTAGGGTTGTGCTTAGAGTACCGATATTTCGGTGTCCAATTCTTTTTTTACCTTCATGAAAAAGTAACAAAAAAAAAATGCGTGGAGGGACAATTTGGTAAATTCATGACTGAATTTCCTAAATTATCCTCTTCAATGTTAGGCTGAATGAATCCTATAATTAGGGTGAAGACACTTTAAGATCCGTAAGGACTGACATAAGTGCTTATGGATTTCCCTTTCAATTATGATAACCAAAAAATCTGACAAGATTTGTATGTGACTCCTATGTTGCCATAAATACGATACATATGGGGGAGACTTGGTCGTGCATGATTAGACGAGTCTTTATATGGAATAGGAATAGACCGCCAATGTTAATATCGTCGATAATAGAAGAGCCCCCAACGTTTGACTTACGCAGCGGCCAACATTTTCACGTTGCCACCTTTTGACTCGTCTTCAAACTCGTTCAAAAATTGAAGCCGATTGAGCACAAAGACTAGCGGTTAAACGTCAGCCACTCAGTCTCTAAAACTCTGATCTCATAGGTTGGGGGTTCAAACCCCCAATGAATCTCCGCCTTGAGTGGTCTGTCCAAATTCCAATCCTTGAGCGATGTAGGAATAATTTTCTTTAATTATATATATATACATCAAATGTTAATATAAACTTATAAAGTTATGCATAAAAATGTGAATATAAAGTTATGCATGAAATATGTGAATATAAAGTTAGACATATCACATCTGCGATTGAGCTGGTCTCAGTGTGTAATCCTGTTTACCTCAACATGATAAAAAAGTCAATAATGCACAATTATGAATTAATGACGTTTGTTTTCTTTTGTATTCACTATATGCTCGTGGTACCGCTCGTCAAATGTGGGGCTGAAAATTATTAGTTACTGTAACAATATTTAAATAATAATTTGACAGACACTCATTACAAAAGTGTTACTTGTTATGATAATGTTGTAAGCACCATCACCAAGAGTTTATCTTATGAGTATGAAGGTCTTTTTATTTAGGGGAAGGTCTCGTTCGTTATTCTCTGTGTATTGAGTAAATTTATGAGTAATGTGTGAAAATATCAACCGAATTAAGAAATTTCATATTTAAAAGTGTTTAACTGAGAGTCGAACTTAGTATATTGTCTAATCTTTTCCTCATGCTCACATGTTCGCCATCCCTGTCAAGGCTAGCCACTCTGAGCTGTCTCTTAGCAAAATACCAAATTTGAGAATACATATAATTTTTAAGTAATAATGTCATGACATGTTTAAGAGTTCAGATATGGTTGTATATATTAGTGAAAAATTAATACCATCAAAGGAAACATGTTTTTCGTTGTATGAGAATGTATCAGATCCTTCGTCTTCGTACAACTTCAACCCAAATTTTAATTAAATTAAAAAGTTTTCATGCACAAAATAAACTTCACAGTCACTACTGCGCTCTTGGTTGCTAGACCAAGAACATAACTAGTAGACCACTATCTCTTCTGTTTTTTTCTTTTTTAAACATACATAGAGAGTAGAGTTCAAGAAGACCATCTAAATATATGTGAGACTGTAGGACATAATCCCGATCGTTGATTATTAAAATCCAACGGATGAGATTTTATCCTAAATAAAACTGTTAAATTCAACCGCTAGGGTTTTTTGCAAATTCAACCGCCTATTTAATAATAACCAACATTAATCTCAATCGTCGGATTATCAAAATCAACGGCTAAGATTAGTCTTTCCATCTCACATATGTTTAATGTCTCTCTAGAACTCAACCCCATACATAGATATGTAAAAATCAATTATGCACCATTATGATTTTAAGTTTTTTCTTTCCCATTTTCCCTGATTATAGTGCTTGTTGTGGCACACACTGTCCACAAATGTGGGGGGCAAATTGATTTTTGATTAATATTTGTTGGATATAACTATTTGCGAGAGAGATAGGATCTAGAAGATAATAATTGTAAGACTGTACAATATAATCTCAGTTATTAATTTGATTACTTTTTAGAAGTAAATTGATTTTTAGTTAAATGAAGCAGTTGGATGTGTAAAAAACACGTTCGATTGGATTTGACGGTTAATTTTAGGTTTAAATATCGTCCATTAGATTTAATAGAAATCAACGATTGAGATGATATTTCACCGTCTCACAAAAAATTGCTTATCTTCCAACAATCGTTTCCATTTGCAAGGTATCATTTCTTTCTTTTAATTTAGTTTAACCATTGAGTTTGACATTTGACATTATTCCATCCACAGTTTCCGGATTGATCAATTAATTGATTGTGTGATGCAGACAAATTAAGTGAGTTTTCTAACCGCTTAATATAATCAGGATTATTTGATTTTAGAGTGTTGAAGTTTCGTTCTTCATCCCACATCAGAGCTTTGGAGTAGATGGGCTAGTGTGATGACTATAAAAGGAGGTTCAAGTTCACTTAATCCCACACTTTTGAGTTCGATAAGAACTAGAGAATTTTGTAGCTATAAAACTATCTTGAATTTTTCATTTGTAATCATCCCAAATTTTGTACTCTTCTTCCTTTTGGAGGCTTTAGTGAAGAGTTCGCAGCGACGTCTGAGGAGTAGGTAGCATTTACTGAACCTCATTAAATTTATGTGTCTTTTATTTTCTGCTTTAATTTTTCCTTTAGTAGTTGTATTTTTCAATAGCGTTGTTTGCCGGGTATATTTTGTGTCTTGTCCACAAGATTAGTGGACATTACTACTTTGAGTAGGGAAAACACGCCCGAGTTTCCCAACAATTGGCATCAGAGCCGAAGGTTCAACCTAGGCCTTTGTCCGCTGTGCCGCTGTTGAAGATATAACTGCTGGAGAAGTGATGGCCGATCAGAAAGCTACTCAAACGAAGGGTCAGTCGTCCTCGTCTACTGGGGAGGCCAGGATGATGTCCGAGAGGTTTGAAGTGGAGAAGTTTGACGGACCGGTCATTTCGGGATGTGGCAGTGTGAAGTACTAGACGCGTTGTTCCAGCAAGGTCTAGACGTTGCCATCGAAGAGAGAGAAAAGAAAGAGCAGACGAAGGAGAGTGGAATCACATCAACCGAATGGCGTGTGGTACAATCCGCTCGTGCCTGTCAAAGGAGCAGAAGTATGCTTCATGAAGGAGACGTCAGCAAGCAAGTTGTGGAAGGCGTTGGAGGACAAGTTCATGAAGAAGAGTGGTCAAAACCGGCTCTATCTGAAGAAGAAGTTGTTCCTTCGAGTATCTTCCTGACACCACCATCAACAACCACATTACTGCTTTCAACCAGCTATGGCGGATCTGCGCAACTTGGAGGAGACATTCAAGGATGAAGACTTAGCCTTGATGTTGCTAGCCTCACTCCTGATGAGTATGATCATCTAATCACGAGTCTGCTTATTGGAAGAGACAAGGTGTCATTGGATGAAGTATGCACCGCGCTGTATAGCTACGAGCTGAGGAGAAAAGACAAGAAGGAAAGCAAAGGTGGAGCCTCAGAAGCATTAGCTGTCAGAGGGAGATCACAAACGCCGCAGAAGGGGAAGAGAGGAAAGTCTCGTCCCAGAGGAAGCTTGCTAAAGCTGAATGTTCTTTTCCATGAGAAGGGGCATTGGAAGAAAGATTGTCCAAAGTTGCAGAAGAAAGAGAAAGGCAAGTCAACCGATGTCTATGTTAGCAGAAGGAAGTGATGAAGATTTTGCATTGGGGGTTCATTCAAAGAGTTCTCAGTCAGGAGGCTGGATCTTGATTCAGCATGCACCTTCCATATGACTCCCAACAGGGAGTGGTTCTTCAATTTGAGGAGCTAGTGGTGGAGTTGTCTTCATGGGGAATGACAGTCCATGCAAGGTTAGAGGAATTGGTGATGTGCGACTGAGGAATGAGGATGGATCAACCAGAGTGGTGACAGACGTTCGGTATGTTCCAGACATGAAGAAGAATCTCATTTCATTGGGAGTCTTGGAGTCCAAAGGCTACATGATTGTTATGCAAGATGGGATCTGAAGATCATTTTTGGAGCACTTGTGGCGATAAGGTGTTTGAAAGAATAACTTGTATTACTATCTTGGTAGTATAGTTATTGGAAGTGCACAGTGACGCTCTCAGAGAAGAGAAGGATGCTGAAGTTACTAAGCTTTGGCACATGCGTCTAGCTCATGCTGGTGAGAAGGCTTAAACTTCGTGAAGCAAGGTTTGTTGAAGGGTGCAAAGACCGGCAAGTTGGACTTTTTGTGAGCATTGCGTGCTTGGAAAGCAGAAGAGAGTGAGCTTGGAACTGCATTGCATAACACCAAAGGCATCTTGGACTATGTGCACACAGATGTTGGGGACCGACGAAAACATCATCATGAGCGGTGGTCATTACTATGTCACCTTTGTGGATGATTCTCAAGGAGATTGTGGTATACATCATGAAGCAAAAGAGTGAAGTTCTAGAGAAGTTTCTCAAATGGAAGAAGATGGTGGAGACTCAAACTGGAGAAAGGTGAAGCGTTTGAGGTCTGACAATGGTACGGAGTATACCAACGATCAGTTTGAGAAATTTTGTGAAGAAGAAGGCATTGTACGGAACTTTACTATCAGGAATACACCACAACAGAACGGAGTTGCAGAACGGATGAATCGAACGTTGTTGGAGAAGGTTCGATGCATGCTATCGAATGCTGGATTGGGCAAGCATTTTGGGCTGAGGCTGTGAGCTACGCTTGTCATAGTCAATCGACTACCAGCATCTGCACTTGGAGGTAAAACTCCAATTGAAGTATGGACTGGAAAACCTGCTACTGATTATGATTCTTTACATGTATTTGGTTTTGCTGCGTACTATCATGTTAAAGAATCGAAGTTGATCCAAGAGCCAAGAAAGCTTTGTTAAGGGATATCGTCTTTGGTGCCTTGAGACGAAGAAGATTGTCTTCAATAGAGATGTTACCTTCAAAAAAGCTGCTATGATAAAGAAGGAAGTTGGGAAGATAGGGAGCTTCAAAGCAGGTGGAGTTTGAAGTTAAAGTCAATGACTCAGTTGTAGATGATTCTTCATAAGAACGAGACATGGGAGTTCACTCAGTTACTGAAGAATAAGAAGGTTATTGGATGCAAGTGGGTATTTGCGAAGAAAGAAGGATTTCCTAACAAAGATGATGTGCGCTACAAAGCAAGGTTGGTGGGTAAGGGTTACGCCCAGAAAGAGGGAGTTGACTACAACGAGATCTCTCCAGTTGTGAAACATACCTCAATAAGACCGTACAAGCCTCTATTATTATAAATGTTTGAATATTTATTATTATAAATGTTTGAATATTTATTATTATAAATGTTTGAATATTTATAAAAGCGGGATAGGGTCATGCATGACGTTAACTTATTCTAAGACAGAAGGACAATATTGAACTGTTGATTTAATTAATCTAAAAATTGAAATTAAAATTAGTTTTTATTAAAAGTTGACGGTTAAATTTGTGAAAAACATGGCACGGTTGAATTTGAGGGTTTGTTTACTTTTAATCTCATCCGTTAGATTATTATAAGTCAACGGTTGAGATAATATCGTTTAACCTCACAAATATTTGATTATCTTCTTAGATTTGTTCCCTATAAAAGTGGAACTCAATAAAATAAAGTTGTAAGTATGACAAAACAATACTAGCTAACCAAATAAACTAAATATAGTAGAACAAAAAGATTACTGTGTTGTCACCTTACGTGAAAGACAAACTCCTAAGACTATAACAAAATAATTTAGTTTAAATATATGGTTAATTGCAGTAAACCATCATTATAATACCTCGTTTTGCAGTAAACCACCATCTTAACAACTAATTACGAAATACCTATATTATAATACCTCCGTTAGCAAAAAACCACCATTGACACTACTCCGTTAAAACTTCCGTTAAGTGCGTGTACACGTGGCAATAATCTCAGTTTTACGATAAACCACCATTTTAATAACTTATTATCAGAGTACTACCAACTGCACTATTCATGCTAGATCAAAGGCTCATATGATAATTTTACTCGTTGATAAGTATCTACTAGCTACATGGTGCTTCAATTTAATCTCGATGGAAGTCAATGAAGAAAATAATGTTAGAAAATGCAAAAGAAACTCTTGTTTGAGAGTTTATTATCAATGTTTAATGATTATCGACTGCACGGTTCAAATATAAATAATTTTCTCATTTTATCTTATGAAATATGATTTATTATATCACTACTTTTAAACTCTAATTGTTTGTCTATATTGATCTTAAAAATCGACTCTGAGAAAATATAACAGCTTCTCACCACACCCGCAACTGCAAATATGTTTCCATTAGGTTTCGTGTCTAGTATGGATTATAAATTAATAAACGTATACTGCCTTACTAATCAAAGATAGCCACAATCATAGTCTCAACCTCATTCCCTAGCGTTACCTATATATTCAGATGGTGGTTTTTGATAATTGAGATATTATAATAGAGTCGTTTTGTAATTATTTGTTAAAATAGTAGTTTTTTGCAAAACAAGACATTATAATTGTGGTTTTTTGAAATTGTCCGAATTAAAGTTATATACCCACGCGTCGTATAGTGCGTGTTTTACAATTTCTAACGGAGTTGTGAAAATGGTGGTTTTTTTTATAACGGCGCTATTATAATATACTCATTTTGTAATTAGTCAAAATGGTGGTTTACTGCAAAACAGGGTATTATAATGATGGTTTACTGCAATTACCCGTTAAAGGAGGTTGTATCCTATGGATCCATCCAATTTGGTGGACATGTGGATCCCCTCTTACATCCGTTGATTGCATTTTTTGGATGCACCTGATTGCACCACGTAGTTGCATTTGTCATGTCACATCACGTGTGCATCACGTGCAAAATACGTGCAACTCACATGTTTCATTAATGCGTTGGCACAATCTGGTGTGTCCAAAAAATGCAATCAACGAGTGCAAGAGGGGATCCACGAATCCACCAAATTAGATGGATCCACGAATCCACCAAATGGACAAAAATTATTTTTACAATTAAACAGACACTTTTCACATGATCCATCACTATTATTTTATAATAATAATGAGTTTGGATTTTGGAGATATTAAAGTTTTGTAAGACATGAACACATCATTTCAATCGTTGATTTTAATTGATATGACGATTGAGATTATTTTGAATTAAACTAAGTGGTCGAATTAGCAAATTACATAGGTGGTTGAAATTAATAGAAATCAACGGTTGATATGATGTCCTTTCGTCTCCCAAAAATGAGTAAGGATCCAGAAGAACAAGTAACTTTTGTAAGACGGAATGACACGATCTCAACCGTTGATTTTGATTGATCTGACAATTGGGTTTAAGTTGGTTTTTAATTTAAATAGGTACTTGAATATGAAAAATACACGGGCGGTTGAGAATGACGGTTATCAATCTCAAAGGTTAGATTATTAGAATCAACGATTGAGATGATGTCCTATTATCCTACGTATAAATGAATGTCCTCCTTGATCTCTTTCCAATAACAATAATGTAACATATGATGATTAAGTACAAAATTTTAAATACAAATAGAAGTAAAATATAATTAAAATTTTAGAAGTAAAATATAATTAAAATTTTAAAAATACAAGTAAAATATAATTAAAATTCATTTGAATTTCACCCCTCAAATTAAAAACAAAGAATATTATGATATCAAAATTACGTTACTGTCCCTTCAAATCAATTTCAAGAAGAAAATAAAACATAAACAGCTCCGCAAGTTGACCAGGTCAACCGAACAGCTTTGCACAGACCACACGCGAAGACATTCTCTCTCTTCAACTTCACTCTGCTTCACACTCACTCGATCCACTCTCCAATCCTCTATCGCGAATCTCACTTTCCAGTTTCCACAAACTCAATCCGATTCCTCTTCCTCAAAATGCCGATCGACAGACAGAACACGCCGCCACCAACCATAGGCAAGATCGGTAGATACACAGTATTCATAACCCCACCACCGACCTCACCCAATTCCCAATCGGAACGAACTCCAGCTTCCTCTCCCAAACCCCAGTTCGGGCAGAGCTCGGCCGAGCGAGATGTGAAAGAGAGGAATGAAAAGGCGGCTCCTTTATCTGCTCCGCCGATTATGTCGCCGCCGATCCGGTCTGAGAAGAAGATGGGGACGTGGCAGGATGGTAGTGGTGGTGTTGTTGTTGGGATGTTTTGGAATGCTGTGAATAGAGTTCAGCTTGGTATGTATCTTTGTTTTGGTTTGTACACATTTTGCTTGTAGCTTGCTTAAGATTTTATTTATAACTTGATTAGGTCTATGGTGTTACCAATACATTGGAACATATTCCTAATTAGATTGCACAGTGGAAATTTAATTTTGATAGTTCAGTTGAATTTGAAGTTTGACATACATTCACACTGAGGTGTGAATTTTTATGTTCTTCAATTGAAAATGGACTAAACTGATATGCGAAACTTAAATGAATGAAATTGATTGTTTTACTAAATTGCCAAAATGAACATTTGGGACTAGGGATTAATTAAGCAACGTACACAAAAATGCCTATGCTAATTTGGATAATGTAGCTATCGAATAAAGAAATTTTTTTGGATAATGTAGTGCTCAGCTCAACGTACGAGAGATAGTTTTCAGGAAATAGCTATTAATGTTTTCTACAACGGTTTGGTTTTCTTGAATGGGATGTTTAGCATCGATCACATCATTTGAGAGACGCCACTCACTGAAATGTTCTGATGAAGTGGCGTGGCTGGAATGGGGTAAAAGTTTATTGTGCTTTTATTTACTCTGTGTTTGTGACTATAGGATTTGACACATAGCTGTTGACCACACCAATGACTTGAATCATCTCTTATATGTGTTCGCAGAAGTGAGGATTTACTTGTGAAACAGTTGTTTCATTTTTTTATTTTGTTTGTGGGTTTCAGCCAATTCGCATATAGATGATCATCTTTCTCGCTGGTTTGGGCTGGATCAGTCAAAGTATCAATGGGCACTTGACGATTACCACCAGAACAAGGGAATGGTAAGATGTTACGTTAATTTGTGGATAGCTCAGAATTGCTTGAAATATCTTACTTGATACTATTATTTTAACACAGGCAAAAGATGGAGCTAAAGTGAACGACTCCTCAAGCAAAGTGTAGGCAGTTCCACACTAATATTTTTGAAAGACGACCTTGCCAACCCAGCTGAACTGAGGAGACTCATGGCCACAATGCATTGAAATTGCATTGTTGTATGGAAATATGTACTTGTGTTCTTTAGCTCATTTTATCTCGTTTTCCGCACTAAGTTTCCGCTGAAACCCACATGGTGTTGTACCAAATGTATAACCAAGTCTACACTTGACTTTAACAGTCTTTTTGTTCTCAAGTAGGATTCCCAGTATCGTTTCTAGAAGAAACATCATATAGTGTTGCTTATTGAATATGAATCTATATCTGGTTGGATTTGTGCGCCGTCGTCACCTTTCCCCAATCCGTCCCTTCAGGTGAAAAATAGATGTTCAGCTATTCTTGTAAATTGTTGCTGGGCTGTTCTTGTTTTTCAAACTAGTGTTAGTAGCTCTTGGAAATAGGCTTATTGACATATATCATTTTCATTTTCTATCAGGAATTGAACTTAGGTTGGCTCAAATGGTTGACAATTATAGCCCATGCTCTTTCCATCTGAGTATATACTTGTATGTAAATGTAATGGTGTCTATACAAAGTTTTAAAGATCCCCATAGGTCAATACAATACTGTCATAATACTCTAGAACTTCTTAGACAACAAGTCCACATGCAAGAAATCAAGTCTTTAAAGTCCAGACCATTTCAGACACCAAGAAAGCAACAAAATGAGTTTGGGTTGGTGAGGATGAAGTTCAGTTTAAGGATCTTCTATCTTTTAAAGAGGCATAAGCACATGGGCATGGCTGCAAGTATCATTTTGTTGTGTGGTATGGTTCAACTAATACATTTTACATTTCAAAGTCCTATAAGAAGACACATTATTGTACCACCTTTGCTGGTCTGGAAATTTTATTTATACACCAAATCCATCATCATCACTTTGAGTTTGAGGAACAGGTCTATCTGTTTCAGTACTATCTGGCACTTGTTCTCTTCTTAGCTACCTGTTATTTTATATTAATATCTTAATAATTTGAGATTGGTTTTTTAATTATAAAGTGCGTCTTCTAGGATTATTTCAGTTGGCAAGAATTGATATTTTTAACTCCTACCACTCAGAACAGTTTTATTCCAGATGGGCCAGGCAAAGGTTCTGTGAGGTAAAATAGAAGGAAATAATAAACAGAACAAAGTTCAAACTAAAATACTTAAAAACTACACATTATTATGATATTTTTGACATATATTTTCATTTAGCTGTGGAGAAGACAGTGTTTTAGGTTTTCAAAACCAATTATTATGTGCATTCTTTGGTTGTTGTGACTTGTCAATTTTTATGATATCTTGTTGCTTTGCTCTATCTCAAATGTGTCATCAATTGTGTAATAAATAATTCCCATTTTGACACCTACCTATGCATCTATATATATAAATGTTGTAGATTAGTCCTATTTCAATTGCTATCCATTTATATTCAATGTTAGATTTCTCTTGGTGAATCTCTTCTTTGTCTTGCCTATGTTACACAAATATATCTGGTTTCAAAAAAATTATACTGTTTACTAAATATTATGTACATAAATTTCGACAGTCAACATATTATAAACAAAAATCAAATTAATTCAACGATAGAGATGGCGTCACAGAGATCGCACGTCATATAAAGATTGCAATTGATATGTTCTCCCTATGAAATTATGACTTGAAGTTCTGAATTTCATCAATTTGGACCACCATACCATTGCTTCAATGTAACTCCATTCACATGTGGCATAACATAATGACTTGGCCATGTTCTAAGCATTGCTGTATTTAATTCTCCAAGAACCACCCGTTTCAATGTAGAGTTTTGTACAAGTAATGACAGAATCTCATTCATTTAGAATCCTACAAAACCTTAACATAGAGACTTGTGGATACATTGCTTTCATACCAAGATGGAATAGTTTCCGAAAAGGAACTGTAATGTAGGTTATTCGCTCTAAATTAGGATACCCTTTATGTACATTAAACGACCTTTAACGGCATGTAGACTTTTGTATCACGTAGAGAATTCAGTGAAAATTGAACTATCACATTCGGACTCAAGATCCTCGAATCCCCAAAATTCTCCATGCCCTTCATCTTCCTCCGGCATTTTCCACCTCTCCTCGTCTATATGATCATTTGAAACAATTTCCAGTACCTGCCGAGATACCATCTGTTATTGATGAGGTAGCCAAACAGTAAAAATGTGACTTATGTTAGTATTGTCGACATATAGATATTTTTGTCATATGCAAGGCATGTTATAGTTCTGATATGAATCGACTTTACGACACATTTGCAGCTGTCTATTACAGCTAACACTCTTATACTCTGGTATGCTGAGATCGCTACAAGTGGGTTACGATGGTGGCCTACTCGAATCATTTTAATCTCAACTTGGCTTGCAGTTTATTCCAAGTAAATTAACGTAAGGAGACAAAACATTAGGTATGCATCAGTATTTATCGACTACTAAAATGTATGAAACTTTACACTGCTATACGTTGTGATGCATATATTTTAAGAGATTTGACTCGTGTTAATCTTGGATGGAGACAAGCTAGTGCTGACTTGAATGTTAAGTTAACGTATTGAAGTGATGAAAGTTTAAGCGGCTAACTACCTCACTCATTGTGGGGCGCCACGTAGCTGAAACTCGTATGCAAAGAGATGCTGCTAGAGCAAGTTTTCTCATCTGCATTGCGTCATACTGATCTCCTAGTTTTGGATCAATCAACTTGTTTGTATCACCTTGATTCAACAATGGCCTAGCCTGTAAATTAGTAGCAGTAAAATAACTGTTTATAAAGTTTGAATTAACGAATGTAAGTTTACTGGAGATGCAAAGTGTGTAACAGTGAGTTTGAGTTGGGGAGAGTTAATGTCGATTACCCAACTGTGTAGGCATTGATGAGACTCATAAACTGGTTTGCGGCCAGAGATGATTTCTAGTACAAAGACACCGAATGCAAACACGTCAGTCTTCTCATCTACGATACCGTGCATAAAGTACTCCGGTGCCAAGTATCTGCAAAGCCATGTGCATCATTATCCAAAGGAAGATTAACAACATACTCATTTTGACATAAACAGTTTGACAGTTACCCGAATGTTCCTTCTATCGGAACAATTGAATGATGAGTCCACTGCGATGGCAGCCACTTTGCTAGTCCAAAATCTGATATCTGCCGAAACCAAGCTCAGAAAGGTTAGATGACACCCAATCATCCAAATAACCGACAATACATCATTTCAAAAACACTGAGAAATTTGACTTACTTGTGGTTCAAAATCATCTGTTAGTAGAATGTTGGATGCCTTAATGTCGCGATGAATTATCCGTCTCTGGCAACCTTTATGCAAGTAATGAAGCCCTTTGGCAGTACCAACAGCAATCTTATATCGCGTCTTCCAATCCATTGCTGGCAAATTCTCATCTAAACTCAACAAACCAATTCAATCAGCTAATGAGTCCAGAAATTAGTTAAGTTTGAAATCAGACAGTACCTACCGTGTAAAACAGAAGCTACGGAGCCTCGAACGGAGAACTGGAAAATTAAATAAAGGCCATTATCGAGACAGCAACCCAAAAGGGAAGAGACATTAGGATGAGAGACATGTCCCATTGTCCCAATCTCAGTCAAAAACTCCTTCTCCTTCCTCTCATCATCTGAACAAGCTTTATTCATCTCTTTACAGCAATGGTTTCCCCAGTCCTCAACTTGCCTCTATAAACCTCAGCATATCCTCTCCCCACCACATTCTCTACAAACCCAATTCACAAAATCAAATACAAAATTTTGTCAACTAAAAAAGATGAAACCTTTAAAGAAGAAAAGTTCAAAACCTGAGATAAATCCATCAGTTGCCTCAAAAATCTCATCAAAGGAGAAACATCTCCAAGTGGGTTTTTGAAAACAATCCTGAAAAACTCCAACTTTGAAGAATCATCATCATCTGAGGGAGTAGCAGCTTCATCAAAACGGCGGCGTTTGATTGAGAAGAGCCTCTTCAAGCTCCCAGAACGAATGTACTTCATCTCTAAAGTATTTTTCAAACTGTAGATATCCAGAAGCTTCTTGTCCGTGAGGTGTGAAGGACCATACACAGCTGCTGCACCTCCTGCTGCTGCTTTATATGGTTTTTTCTAGTTGGTACTGAGCGGTTGAGACTTGAAGCTGCTCTGCTCTGCTTTTCTCTTCTCTAATTTTCTCTTCTTCTTTTTATTTATTTTAACAAATAATTACTAATAAAAACTATACACAAATTTTTTTCCTTTTTCTTCAATTTATTTTCCACTATTTTAAGAAGCTTAGAATCTGGAGCAGCAGCTATTTTTGTTTTCTTTTTATTATAATATTTTCAAAAATTGCAATTCTTAATCACTTTGAATTTAAATGCTTTGAATGCAGATGATTATTTTGATGATCTATTCTTTTAGCTGATCATAGCTCCTAACATTATTCTTAAATCCAGACATTTGCAGTCAAAATGTTGGGTACGTTGTTTTGTTGATGGTCCAACTTCTTGTTGTTTTTTTATATACGTTAAGTAATAATTAATGGATTTGTAAATGTTAAAAATTGTAAGAATTACTAGGGGAGCTGATTTTTATTGCCGACAGATTAATCACAACTAGAAAAGGTCTTGTGTATCAATTAGAGAGATCTTGTCATGTGGTATGGGATAGCTACTGCATTAGCAATATTTTAAGGAACATTTGAGATACTAAGACTATTGTTGTTCATCAAGTCGATGGTGATTGACAACAAAGACAAACGTTTTTGTTTTTATTTATTGATTTGGAAATTTAATTTTTATTTATTTTGGTTGATTGTGTCATTAGGCAATGAGTTGAATTTTGTGATTTGATTACATAGGCTAAAAGAAACAAAAGAAAGAGTGTATTGATATGATGAAAAGATGCAGTTCAAGATAAATATTTAAAATTTATCGTTATCATTCACATAAAGCATGCAGTTTAATATAATTCAGAACTCAGACATATCTCGACAAAGGTAATATTCACATATACTTTTTAAATCATTGCACAAACATGTGTTAAACTTTAAGATCCAAAATAGTTAAATCAATACACAAACATTAATCCTTTTGTGTTTTACCTAATCCATATACAATTACTCCAATATTCTACCGGCTTGAAAAGAAGAAATTAATGCAACACATAGAATTTGATATTAATTTTGTATCTCAAAACAGGTCATTGAAAACTACCCCATCTCACTCTTTTAAACGAAGAAAATTATGTGCTACATATTTTTGAAAGTTGATGAAGAGAAGAACTTTAACCATTTTTGGAAAACACAATAATTCTCCAGTTTGTAAACTAGATAGAGATCAATAAACACATGTAAAGAGAAGAACATGTCCAAGATTCATCAATTGTTCAAAGAATCCTCCATGAGATTATCCAAAGGCTTCTATCTTGCTTGATAAATCACTACTCTATTTTACATGTAGATAATTGTAGTATATATGTCACATATGTCATTTACTACTGAAGATATGTCGCTTATGTTCAATTACCAATGCTCAGTGGCGTATGACATACATGACTGAGTAACCTATTCAGTCAAGTGTTATAAATAAATTGTTACTAATGAATCTCATAAATGCGATGTCAGTTGCATATGTTGTTTGACACAAGATGTATGTCGCTAATGTCCTGTCGCATATGCTCGAAAATATATTTGTATGTTGTTGAATATGTGGTTAACAACAAATGACATGTCGCAAATAGTATGTTACATAGGAGTCGACTAATTTTACAGTGATGTCGCATATGTGATCTATAACAAATGTAGTGTTGCAAATGATATGTCACATATGAAGTGACGTACTTTACAATGTTGTTGCATATGTGTTTCTCGACAGAGATAATGTGGCATATGTTCTGGCATTTATGACTAACATAACTAAATGTCATGTTGCATATGTTTTGTTATTTTAACACATAAGTGACTGAGCAATTGCAACATTTACTCTCATGTCACTTATGTCTAAAGTAACAGAAAACTATTTGGTAACCACTATTTGCTTGTGTCGTATATAACAGTATTTTTGACCTGTTTTTCGTCATTTCTCATCCCAAATTTCTAATTACCGATAGTCATGTGAGTAAAATACGTTCATTTGATAAGTTTTAGTCAATACAAGAAAATACCATTGGAAGCTAGACACACATTAAATGTTGCTCTTGCGACATATTTCAAATGATCAAAAGTAGCAAAATGTGAAGTCTATTTCAGATCAACCAACTTACACTGCACTGTTTCCTCTTACTATTGCTTCTTCGAAAAGACGCATCTTTTCTTCTAAGATAGATACTCTAGAGGCTTCCTCTCTTGCTTTGGCAGCTTCTTCCCTGGCTGATGCAGCTTCTGCCCTCGCCGCGGCAGCTTCCACTCTAGTCGCTGTAACTTCCTCTTCAGCTCTCTTAAGGTCTTCTTTAATTTGCAAATAAGACTCCACAACTTGCTTTGCTCCACCTCTAGGGAGAGGAGGTCTGCGGAAAGATTTGCTAAAAAGTTGAGTTCCTTTCTTTGTACCCATAACTTCATCCATAATCTCAAGTTCCTCATCCATCGATAAAGGATCAATTTCCCCGTTAGGATCATCCAAAGCTCCCAAGTAATCGCCAAGTTTCTCTTTAACCTTCTCTTGCATTTTTCCTACTTAAGATCAAAGACAAAATGAGATAAAACTTTTAAAATAAAGACATTAATTATTTCAATGATCACTAATTTAACGCAACGAGGCATCACAATATACATAATCATGATAAAAATTGTCAAAACTTTACATAGGACACTTTTATTCTATAAGTTTGTGCGTAAATTTCAGGCAACAATTAACTTTACAAAATCTACATATTAAGATCACATGTGCACCATCAAGTTAATCAATCAAAGAAGTAGTTTACACTCAGCATGACAAAATCATACACTAAAACAATTATCTGATTCAAGCATGAAAACTAGTTTAAACACATGATCTAATGAAATCCAATAAGTTTTAAGATAATTTTACGATAAGAGCAATCAACATAAATCAAAAAGAATAAAATATACATAAAAATAAATAACATTAAAATTTCAGTGGGTATAGTAAGAAGACATGCAACTATGAATCAGTTAACAAATGCATGTTCTAATATGTTATTAACTAACGAATAACAAAAATTTAGCAACTATACAATTAACAACATAATAAACAACATATAAACATCATGTAAATTCAAGCGTGCATAGTAAACATCATTAAAAACTCAACTACAAAATTCAGCAACAATATAAAATAACACAACATTAACATATAACAAGAAAGGTTAAGCAACATGTAAAATTAAGAATGAATGTAAAATATCATTAAAACTTAGGTCTAAAATTCAGCATAAAAATAATTAGTCATGTTAAACATATTTAAAAAAATTCAAACTCAAATACAAAGGTGTCGTCATATTTAAACGAGAAAACACTTACCACTAATTCTTTGCCAACTGGATCTTTTGAATATGCTTCAGCAAATGCGGCTATATTTACGGGACATGTGATTCTTTTCACGGAATTCTGCAGCTCTGAGTGCGAAGGGAACTCTACCACAGCGGTGGTGTAATGTTTTCTCTTACAAGCGGACATCATTCGCTCACACTTTGCCTATTAATATAAACATAAAGCAAATCACGTTAGCAATGAAAATAACTTCAGATGAATCAAAAACATGTGAAATATATTACCATAAACTCAGGATCTCTAAAATGATTTATAAGCCATCGCCATTCTTTGGGGCGGTCTACAAACTCAAACGGTAACTCCACACCGTTTTTAATGTAGTGATCTTTACATTGGTGCTTCCAGTTCCTAAATTGATTGTTTGCGGTTTCTAAAATTAAATCTTTAAGCCAACCATCCAAAGGATCGAGCTCAAAGTGAATCTACAAAATATTATCTATGTTAATAATAAATAAATATATACCTAAAAATGATTCAAATTGTTCGTAACTTACGGTGAAAGTGTCTGCTAAAATATCCCAACTTTGTTGTGCCCTTTAATCAAATGAGTCTTTTGTCATTGGAATTGCATCTCTTACAATACGACCAACGGCCGAAGATAGTAAACTCGCCATCTGACGTGTGGTTGTTGATTTTTTCTTAGGTCCAGGCGTAATTTTTATTTTCTTTCTACCACCGGTATTAAAGATAAGTTGGAGTCGTGTGCCATTACCCACTCCTCTTTTAGTGCCATCTCCTGCAACGTGATATAAACTGTAATTATCATGTAAAACAAAGTTAAAAATTAACAAACTATATTTATAAAGATATTTAACCTTTTGATCTAATTTTTTTAGGATTTTCAGGCACCGAAAATACTTGAGGGATTTCCATCTTATTCTTCTCAACCCAAAGTTCCATGATAGTCGGCTCTGATTGAGGCGGTGGTGGTTCAGAGGGCTCAATGGGTGACGGGATGGTCAATGAAGGAGCCTGAGTAATCGGAGGCGGAGGAGGTTGTGTGGATCCAAAAGCCGCAGCATCTGCAGCAATAGTCTTTTGCGACTTTGTTTGCCTATTTTCGCTGTCAATTCTATTTCTCTTTCCTGGCGCCATGACTGCACACAATATAAATAAACAGTTTCAACAACTATCAAAGTAAAAACATACTTCATTTGGACCATAATTTACTGATACAAATATTGAGATAGAAGAAAAATCATAACTTTTGTTTATATATAACACACAATACTAATATTTGCACTACTTCTAAATCTTCAATGATTTAATTATTAATTGTAACAAGCGTGTGATTATCATCATACAATAAAGTACAAACTGTAAAATATCAAAAATGTCATACATTCCATAACTTTTAAAAGAAAAAACCGCAGCACTGTACATTATTCTCAACTAGTTTGTCACTTTACTAACAACCAAGAAACAAGTTTGAAATCTACTTTCTTTGGAAGCTAGTGGCACACCAACTTAAGTCATGAATATTAAAGGTTCAAAAACGTGAACAATAAAAACCACTAATAGGTGATTATGGAAATTACATTAATAATTAAGTGTGTTCATTCATATAACTTATTGAAACTAATTACAAATGAGTACATGAAATAAATAAAAAGCAATAGACAAACGAAAATCTAGTTGTACTCATTTCGTAGTAGAAATCCGTCCGCCAAAGCCTTCTGTGACACAAAAGATAACTTCTGTCTCAAAATAGAGAAAGCTGCAGGAAATTCCATACCTTTGGCCTCTGTCCATCTCACCGCTACCATCTTGATGTTTTCCTCTAATTAATAATTAATGTTTTCCTGAAAATTTCTAATACTTCGAAAAATAGTACTCTCATCATATACTCAGACTCATAAAAAACAAGTAAAATTCAAACATCATAAAAATGATGAAATTATTGAAAATTATGCAAGTCATTAACTACAATAAGGCCTAAAACATGTAAAACCAATGCTGATTTTCTTCTAATATAACTAAAAGTATATATGTTAAATTGAATTTGACATATACGTAATATGCGATTGGCGGAGAATTGTTACCTAGGTGAACAGTGGAGAGTGAATGGTGAACTGTAAAAGGCGAAGAGTGAATGGTGAACAGAAAATGGTGAATGGTGAATGATAAATAGTAAAAAAGTGAAAAGCGAACAATAAAAAAAGGAACGATGAACAGTACATGTGAACAGTATCTATGAATAGTAGCTGTGAACATTGCCTACGAACAGTAGCGTGAACAGTCCTATGAACAGTAGCGGCGAGCAGTAACCATGAGTGGGTGAATAGCGCGGTAAATAGTACAGTAAACCCTAATTTTGTGCTTTCGAATTTAATTGACAGGCCCAATACATTAGCCTAACAACCCATTTAAATATGACATTAAGTTAGAGATTATACGTCAAACCTCTCCGCTCGTGAACCTCTCCGCTCGTGAACCTCTCTGCTCTCCACCCAGCTCACCGCCTCTCCTCTGTTCGGTAATCTTTCAACTCCCGCTCTCCACCTCCAGCTCACCGCCTCTCCTCTGTTCGGTAATCTTTCAACTCCCGCTCTCCACCTCCAGCCTGCCATCACTCAATTCTCAATTTCCTAGCATGTCCAAGTTTGTATGCTTCGCATTCAAATTTAGTTTCACTTTTGATATTTAACCTCAGTCCTTAATTTTTGTCTCAATCTCCCAGCCTGCCCAAGGTTGTATGTTTTTATTAAATTGTTAGTTTCTATTCGTTTTCCAAGGGAGAATTTCAGTTACATAGTTGGGCGCATCCAGGGACGGATCTACATGGAGGCTTCATGAGCTCTAGCCCAAGTAAAATTTAATAATTTTTTTGATTTTACTCTTTAAATAATTATACATCTTTTTACAAAACAATTGAAAACAGTCCTACTTGTTTTCAGAAAATGAAAATAGCCCTACTAGTTTTCGAATTCTAAATCCATCCCTGGGCGAATCGACTGAAGAACTGAGCTAGATTTGCACTCTACTAATTTACAAATCAGTCTTTGCTATTCGAGATGAGGCATGTGATTCGAGAGAATATTAAAATCGACGAAGTTGCATTCGAAGAATAGTGATTGCTGAAACAAGCCATTAAGATGGATTTTAAACCGTTCAGAGCTTAGTGCACATCTAGACAACTCGGTGGCAGAAGGGATGAATACGGAGTCTTGCCAAATTTTACTTCGTGGTGGATCGTTATCAGTGGATTTCTGCTCATTGAATTTGTGATAACACCATAACACCGTCCTAATATTAATTTCATACTTTTTCTTTTTGATCAAATTTGTTTATATATTTTATAATAAAAAATTATACACAAAATATGCTCTTTTAATTAAAAGCTTTAGAAAATATGTTCCAAATGCGAGTGTATTTTTCAAATCATGATTATAGGGTTATAGTCTAGAATGACATTTCATTTATGTGAGACATAAACGATAAAATCTGAACCATTGCGGTTGAATTTGCGAAAAAATAGGAGCGGTTGGATTTGGAGGTTTTTTACTTTTAATCTCATCCATTGGATTATTGGAAATCAACGATTGAGATCATCTCCTACGGTCTCACGAATATTTGTGGGTCCTCCATGATTATAAGTGACATATTAAACATAATGATAATTCTTGTATTTTTTCTCGTTGCTTTTAATTTGTTTTGTTTCTATCATTTGCTTCTTAAAGATTTATACATAATGACATAATGTAATTAAGCATCTATGTTAACATGTAATACAAAATGAATATCTTAGCAAATGGTCTTACTTCATTCCATTCATATATATATGTCTTTCGCCCATAACGTACATAAGAGTTTCACTCACTTGACTTATTAATAAAGCTTAACAATACAATTGTATTATTTTGTTACCGAATGAAATCCTGCGATCTTCGTAAATGGCGACGACCACCGGGCGCCGGAATGCCTCCTCGACATTGTTCAATTTTCGAGCAACCCCTCTGATATGGGCCGCTTGCTGGAGGATCTTTTTCACAACTACGAATGTTACATCCCGGACGATCTCCGCCCATACCTGGATAGCCGATAGTTGGACCTCCATGACACACATTGAAAAAAATAGAAAAAATAAACAATGCAACAAAGCAACGTATCGTCATCATATATGCTTGTATAAAGTAATGCTCAAAAAATTTTACTATGAAAAATAATGATATTAAAATGGTCTATATATAATCAATTGTACGAGTCTAATCCCTTAAAAACTTCTTCTGTGAGTAAGCTACTAAATGTAATTTTGAAAATTTTCAATCATGAAATTATGAAGACTTATCCAGAAATTAATTCTTACAAAACTAAATTTGACATTTAATTCATAATTATAGATTGTCCAATAGTGCAATTATTCACGTGTAACGAAATAAGTGATTACATCATCAACGTTGTTATAATGATTAATGATGGAAGTAATAATTACTAATTAAATCACGCTATGCGTACAATATTTATATCCAAGTGACCGGACCAAATCATTCATACACTCTATATTCGAATTTATGTCGTTGCTATTCGATATGAAGTTGCATTCGAAGAACAGAGAATGCTAAAACAAACTATTGTTTTAAATCAAGTTCAGAAATCATATTACCAACTTAAAACATGAACTTCAAATCCTAAAGAATTATATTATATAGTAAAATATATTTGAATTGTATGATACATATTTGTGTTTTTCCCAACTCCAAAACGAACATATGGAATTCAAAATCCACGAATAAACATGACTATCTGAGGTATCTGAGAGAATATCTGAGTCACCTTCATCAAAGCTGTCATTCTTAACCACATTAGCTGACTTTGAATATCATCAGAGTTTTCGTCACCCTTCTGCTTCCTATTCGGACAATCTCTTTTGAAATGACCAGATTGTTCACAATTCGGTACATTAAAAAATGCAATCAACGAATGCAAGAAGGAGTTCATAAGTCCAAAAAATAGATTGATCCACATGATACATTCTATATGTAAACATCTATGTTAACATGTAATACAAAATGAAAATATCTAAGAAAATTGGTATTATTTTATTTCATCACAAGTCTTTTGCCCATAGCGTACATAATAGTTTCACTCACTTGACTCATTAATAGAGCTTAATAATACAATTGTTATTGAATGGAATCCCACGATCTTCGTAGGTGGCGACGACCAGCGAGCGACGGAATATCTCCTCGACAATGTTCAATTTTGGAGCAACCCCTCTGATATGGAGCGCTTTCTGGAGGATTTTTTTTACAACTACGAATATTACATCCTGGACGGTCCCTGGCCATACCTGGATATCCAATATATGGACCTCCATGACATACATCCAAAAAAATAGTAAAAATAAACAAAGCAACAAAGCAACGTATCATCATCATCATGTATGCTTGTGTAAATTAATGCTCAAAATTATACTATGAGAAATAATGATATTAAAATGGTCTATATATAATCAATTGTATGAGTCTGACCCTTAAAAACTTCTTAGTGACTGTGAGTAAGCTATTAAATATAATTTTGAAAATTTTCAATCTTGAAATTATGAAGACTTATCTAGAAATTTAATCTTACAAAACTATCGAATTTGACATTTAATTATTTGTTATGGCTAATAATCTCAATTATTTGTTAACACATACTTTTATATTTATCTACTTCAATGTACTTAACATTTATTTATATTTTTTTCACATATTTTATTTTTACAATATCTTATCTAAACGAATTGTTCAAGTTTAGTAATGAGTATGTGATTTATATTCTTCATTCATTGCTCGTGATATGGTGTGATGGTGATAAACTTGAGTTACAAAATTAATTTAAATTTTGAAGTTGAAGTTGAGTCATTTATTTATGTAATTTTAAGTGGAATAAAATAAATTTAACTCCCGAAATGAGTACATAAATATTAAAAGTTAAATATTCCTTTAAAGTGAGTTTTTGCACATGTTAATATTTAGATTGTCCATTATTGCAATTATACACGTTTAACATAAGTGATTACATCATCAATGTTGTTAAGATGATGGAAGTAAAAATTACTAATTAAATGAGCGGACCAATTCTTTCATACACTCTATATTCGAATCTTTTTCGTTTCTATTCGATATGGGATATGTAATTTGAGAGAATATTAAAATCGATGAAGTTGAATTCGAAGAATAGAGAATGCTGAAATAAACCATTGTTTTATATCAAGTTTAGAGATCATATTACCAACTTAAAGCATGAACTTCAAATCCTAAAGAATTATACTATATAGTAAAATATATTTGAATTGTATGATACATGTTTGTGTTTTTCCCAACTCTAAAACCTGTTATTCCTGATTCCCATCCGCCACTTGTTGTGCGTAAGAACGAAGAAATTAGAGTAAAGCATCTCTAGGATTTTCTCATTCCGTGTATTGTGTTATAAAAGAAAACCAAATCCCTTAACTACTATTTATAGACTCTAAAATCGACATAACAAATAAATATTACACCGACAATCCAAGTGCCGTCATAGAAAGCCCAAAAGTTACCCTGAATTTTACATCACTAATAACAATCTTTACGTTGACACAAAATTCCATGCAACTACAATACTTCCTTCACAGCTTGGGTACCTGCAGCTGCAGCTCCACCTACAACAGTACTCCCTTTTAGCTGATAAACTGTCCTTATTGTAACTTCACTTTTCATCACAACCACAAACAAATTATTCAAAGTTTAGTGATGGGTAACTAATTTATATTTTTTATTCATTGCTCGTGATATGATGTGATGGTGATAAGTTTGAGTTACAAATTTAAGTGGAAATATGCTCATTTGAATTTTGTATGTATGTCTTAATTTACTTGAAGTTGAATCATATATTTATGTAATTTATGTAATCATATATTTTTTATATGTTCATTTAAACACGATTTCCACCTTACGAAGGAACATACATGGAAATATGAGGAAAAACACGTGAATTCGGCCTAAATCAGACATAATTGGAGCATTTCTGCAATCCTTAGACCGAGTGTACCAAAGTACTTGATTCGAGCTAAAACAAGCCAAAGACTCATGTTACTCGACCGAGTGAACACACTACTCGAGCGAGTCAGCACGTGACCAAGAGACTCTTCGTATGGACTCTCTCCATTTAATACGAGTGGATAAGCTAGACCTTCCATTTACTCGACCCTTTGGGTTACTCTTCACTATATAAGCATCACAAGAGACACAAAGAAAAGAGAACCTAGAGACCCTAGAGTTCAAGTGATTGAGAGTAGTCGAGTACCCAAGTGGGGAAAGCTAGAGAGAGCTCGAGGACCGTTCGAATTACACAAGACCATCCAACTTCACTTTGTACTCGAGCTACCATTACACGAACAAGGAGAGGAGCAGCAGCTTGGAACTCGACCGTGGAACATCAATCACTGAGAATTTCTAAACTTTTACTCTTGTTTTATTTACAATCAATTGAACATGTTTTCATTCTCACTCGAGATGAGTGAGTAGTTTCCTTATGATGGGGATTTGATGAATCCCTAATGCTTATGAATAACTAGAACATGATTATCTAATTTACATGAATCAATTCTTGTATGACTATTATGTGTGTTGAATCATACCCGAGCACTACGTCTAGGTGTCCTGACAAAACGTCTAGAAGAGTAGGTCGAGTAGTATTTTCTAGGGAAGGACCGGGAGGTGAACTTAGACTATTTTGGAATCAATACAACCATTAGATCGAGTATATTAGCAAAGCGGAGCAGCGAGTATATTTGGTGCATGAATGTATTAATAAGCGTATTTGGACAGATTAGTGAAAACACCGGGAGGACTGAAGCTAGTCGAGTAGATGTTTACGTGCGAGTCCAACATTCGGGAGTGAGGATTCGTATGCTAATGCTACTCAGTCTAAATTCTATAATATAAATCCAACATTCGGGAGTGAGGATTTATATTATCATATAACTATACGTTCTAGATTAAATTGTCATCAAGAAGGAAATTCATAACTATAATCTATATCTTGCTCGAGTGAAACCATAAGTATTAGCGGAGGATTCTCATCCTTGTCATAGTTCTTATATTTGATAACAAAACCCTTTTTTCAAACATTGCCTTTAAAACAAACAAAACACTTAAGAACTATTTTGAAAATTAGTAATCGATTTTAAAGAATAACTTAACTCCACTGTTCCCTTGGGTTCGACACTAGGTCACCCCTAGTTCTATAAATTCTTTTGAGTTGTGTGTTGGAATATTTATCTACTAAATTGCATGCGGTCAAGTATTTAGTGGTTTCATAGTGTGGAATAAGAATGAGTGAAAATAGGAAATCAGATTATTTTGTTTATCTTTTAACTTGTTATCTTCTATTTAAACTCTTTTATTTATCAATAAAATCAAGTCGTTTAGTTATATTTTGTTCCACTGATCCTAACAATTATGATGATGGAAGTAAAAATTACTAATTCAATCACGCTAACACTTTCAATATTTGTATTCAAGTAGCCGACCAAATTTGAAAGAAAACCCCAGTTTGCAATACTTAAGGTAAGTTTACAAAAGAAAGTGAGGCTTGATCCTCTAATCAAACGCAACATAAGTTTTATCCTCTAAACGAGAGACATCTCTTCTAAGTACTAAAGACATCTAAAACTAATTTAAATGACTCATAAAACATGTAGCCTAGATCATATTTGACCCCTAAGCCATGTGATTAGCAACACAAAACAGTGTAATAGTGTATAATGCATAAGGGCTAAGGCATTTTGGTTGATTTTTATGCTAATGTATCTGTCATACACTCTATATTCGATTCTCTGTCTTTGCTATCCTAGATGAGGCATATGACTTTAGAGAATATTAAAATCGACGAAATTGCATTCTAAGAATAGAGAATGTTGAAACAAACCATTGTTCTGTATGAAGTTCAAGAGATCATATTACTAACTTAAAAGTTGAAACATATTTGTGTGTTTTTTTCCAACTCCAAAACATGTCAGTCCTGATCCCCATCCTCCACTCCCTCCTGTCCCAACTGTTCACACTAGGGGAAAGTATTCGGGAATTTCCCGAATTTCCGATCCGAAAAATTTCCCGAATTTTTTTTCCCGGTCCTAAATTTTTATTCCGTTTCCCGACCCGACATTTATCAATTTACCGACAATTCGGTAAATCGGAAAATCGGTAAATTTACCGATTTTACCGAATTTCCCGATTTTTTTTTAAAATATATATTTTAAAAAAATTATAATTCATTAAATCTAAACTTGAATCATGCTAAAAATTATGTCAAATATATTTATTTCCAAAATATACTCTAAGAAATAAAAACAAAAATACTGAGACTAATTTAATTGTCAAATTATAATTAAATATTTATAATAATTAAATTATATTTTTTCAGGAAATCGGGAAATTTCCCGATTTCAAAATCTATTCCGTTCCCCGACACTTTTTTCTCGAAAATAAATCGGTAAATTTACCGATTTTCCCGATTTCCCGATTTTACCGACCCGAAACTTGTCGGAAAAGAAAAATCGATTCGGTAAATCGAAAATTCCCGATTTTTGCTCACCCAGTTCACACTGTTTTGGAATCTCACATGCTTTTACCTGTGTTTGGTTCGTCCCAGTTTTTCAAACTTTTTTCCACTGATAATGTTTTGCTTACAAGTTATTCTTTTATGCAAAATGTGGTTTGTAAGCAAGCATCTACCAACGATGACACTTGTTGAATATTATTCGTCAATCGACTTCTCATCTAATCCTAATCAAATGAACCAAAACTGGGAATTTTCAATTCGAAAAGTTAAATGCAATTATATTAGAGGATATTTTGTTGAAACGTGAAGCTGCATGGGTAAGAGAGTTTGTTTCTTGTGATGGATTTCAACGTTGTCTTTTTGCTATAAATGTCTGATTAAACGGCTCACGTGATGATAGGGTAGTTTTGGGGCTGTTCTTGGGCTGTTCTCGTGAGGTTTGGGATCCTTATCCGATGAATCAGACAACTTAATACTACATTTTAAAATAAAATCATTTAAATTTAAAATGACGTAGTTTTAATATTTTATACTAAATCCCTAAATTATTTTGCTTAAAGTCATCGTTTCATATCGCAGTAATAGTGACTTTATGTGATCTCAATCCGTTTTGGGTTGAGAAGGACATCGTACATTTTTTTAAACCTTAAAGAATTCATATTTTCCGAAATTTGAATTTGCCCCCAAATCAGAAACTCTTGGGTTTATCTCCTTCGCGTCCTCCAACTACGGAATTTTCTTCCGCCACCGCCATGGCCGACTGCGATCGACCTCGAGACCGCCATCAAGATAAAGAGGACCGAACCTGGGACAAGGACCACCGTTCCGACCGAAATCGAGAACAGCCCCGAGACAAAGACGATCAGGATCGCAAACGTGTACGAAACGACGATGATGACCGAGATCTCAAGCCAGTCCGAGCCGAAGAAGACTAAAGAGTCCGTAAGTGTTCGCGAGCTGAAGATGACGAGCGAATTCGTGAAAGAGTGAAGGAAGAGAGAGATATAGATCGAGTGCGTAAGCGATCTCGGTCACGATCGCTGGATCGAGTCCGGAGCCGGCACAGTCGGTCCAGGACACGTTCGCCTAACCGAAAGAGGTCGAGTCGTCGGCATAGAGTGTTAGAAAATTGGATTAATTGATGTAAAGAAAATAGATAGTTTTATGTCATTAAACGTTGTAGTTTTGTGACAATTAAATTGAACATCTACTACTCAAAACGACGTAGTTTTGAGTTAGAAGAGTTGAGAAAATTGGGTTGTAAAAGCCTTAATTTCTCTATATTTAAAATCCAAGACCCTTAATTGACGGTTAATTTTGTGAAGACATTTTTACATTCCTAAAATACCCTTACTAATCTCATTAATTACTATATCACATATAATAAATTGAACAATTATTTATCAATTTATATGCACAGATATATCTGTGCTCAAAGTACTAGTTTTATGAACGTCGTTGGGCTGAGTTTGAGAACTCAGTAACGTATGCCTGCAGTTCCATACACGACGTGTGTGGAGGTTAAAGACGACGGTTTTGCTCAACCCAAAAACAAGTAAGTTGCCTTGTTCTTCTTCAATCGATGAATTTGACAATTGTGAAAAAACAATCTCCTGAGTTTAGTAGTGACTAGTGAGTGTGTGAGTTCGATAAGTCTGGTGATAGTGGAAGACTACTTTTGTTTCGCCTTCATCACATCGGTGCGGTGACGGAAGGTCCGTTTTTTGTATCCTGGGAGGTCGATTGTCATTCCACACCCAGCACCGGACGGGGGCAATTGGACTTTAAGGAGATTGCCGAACAAGCCTCAACCATCTCGGTTTTGTATCTATTCTCTTTATTTTGAGTAATTTCGTTTGTACTGTTCTGGCATTGTTCATGTTCATCGCACTTGTTGCACTTGTTACTGTTGCTGTGTGTATTACTAATTCTATGCAGTAGTTCATTTGATCATTAGATTTAATTTAGAATTTTTGCAATGTCCAGTTGCCCACTGATTCTTAGATTAATCTAGTATGCCGAATGCATGGTATACTGACTTCGCACTGCGGCATGTCTCCACGAACTAGTTGTGTTTACACATCTAATTGATTTGTTGCATATGGTAATCATTATGGATGTATCCATCAGGGATGAAAACCCAGATTCATCGTGTGGGTAGATATTCATTGGAGAGGGATTGAAAGCAGGTAATGGGTTCGCTCCAGAGTACCTTTGATAAATCTTTCTTCCCGCGAAGCTTTGCCAGACTTTCATCCCATGCTTTTCTAATGATGCCATTTTTTGACCTTTGATTTGAACTGAAGTCTTGAAAAAGCAAGAAAATCAGTTTACATGTATTGTTTTCATTCATGCCAAAGTGAAAATCTTAAGTGAAAAAAATGAGTGGTTTACAAATAAGTGAGCACAAGCAGACAAGCAGTTGCCTTTGGGGGTAACGTTACATGAGTTGTCATGTATCAGCATTCCATGCAAATGTGCAAAGGTGAAAGCTGTTTACTGCATTTGTCTGTTTCACAATTACCCTGAAATGGTTAAGCTATAAGGACAGGGAGATTGCTGACTAAGATCATTTTCTGCTGAAATTGATGTCTGAAACACAGACTGGGCTTTCCAGATTGATATTCTTGCTGATTGGATGTGCAATCCAGTTGCTGATTCCATTGTCATTGGATTTGCTGCTTACACATGGCCAAGTATGTTGTTTCATTATGTCAGACAAAGTCCAGATGTCAATGAAGATGGAGCTAATTACTGCAAGTGTAAGCTGCATGGCTTTCTTCCTCTTAAGCTAGTGTTATGCTGTTGAATTGGGTCTGATGATTTACATAAACTGCATGATGCACATCTTAATAAGGCAAAAGATTGTCTTCTTTCCAGCTACATCACTTAATTCCAATTCTCTTCCAACTTTCGTCTTTGTTGTTGCTCGCGTTCTTTGGTCTTCTGTTGGTCATTTGCAAGAACGGGCGAGGAGAATTTACACGGTTGCAAACATAGATGCTGCTTTTAGCAATCACAAACGTTTTCAACAGCTAATTGCAACAAACATCAGTTTACACAACATGAACAAAGTTTCCCATTGCCACTACCAATATTATTTCCACCAGAGCTACTCAAATGTAACAGAAACCTCATAATCTGGTCGAATCAAATGCTAGACTGGCAACACTAATCCATCAACTCAATCAAATCCCACATCGGTCATCATTGTCTAATTCATTTCTTACATAAATCAACATGTCGACCTTTTAATCGCCGAGCTGAGTAGCGTCAGCTTGTGACCCGAGTGGGGGCTTCAAAGTGGTTGAATGTGGGTTGGGATCAGTCGGTTGGGTTTGAGTGGTATTCACTAGCTCGCCCGTTCCAAGGTGGTAGTGTGCCACGGGTCTCAGGCGAAGGCTTGGAGCTCGTAGCACTTGAATCGGTGGGCACCGCGCCAGGCTGGATTCACAGAGCAGCGATCACCTCCTCCTGCCATCGGTGGAAGGATAACGAGCTGGTTCTGCTCTGGCCCCGAGTGCCGACTGATCCCCTCCTAAGAGCATCTGCACCAGTGGCTTGCTGGAGGAGGTGCTAATTTAGCACCTTCTCTCAATCAGCACCTCCTCAATATTTAGTTTATGCACCCATTCATGATTTTAGCACCTCCTAATACTATTCATACAATTAAAAATATTTTTATAATTAAAATTATAATTTTAAAGTTAAAGTTAAATCGAATTGGAGGACATTTGTAAAATAAAAAATCAAAATCCATTAAAAGCCATTTGAATTATTGGTTTAGATTTTTGATATGACTTTTCAACAATAAGCGTGTGACACGTGTTTATAATTGGATAACAAAATATATTAAGATTTATGTATTATCTTTTTATTATCGGTTCAGATTCTAAGAAATTTGGGTATCTAAGAAAGTTGGTCCAAATGGTAGTCGAGTCGTTAACGACCCAGTTGAAAGAGGTCAAAGATCAGAAGCGTTTCATGACCGATGCAATACACTTGAATCAGCGTATCTACATAGACAACTTCAAAGTGATTTGGTGAAGCACAATTGGTTGATGGAAACTGAAAGGCTTTAAATTTCCTATGTAACTCAGCTTGTTGTGTGTTATTTTTATTATGACTTGTTGTGTGTTATTTCATTACGACTTTTTAAATTGTATGTGTTTATTTAACTTTATATGTGACTTTTTATGATGTGTAAAATGACCATCTTTGAATACGATGCCATGGATGATATGCAAATGAGGGATGGAATCGTTCTAGTCATATAACAACAACACCAGCAGCAAAGACTCCTCTTCCGACCGATTCAAACCCAGCAACACCTCTCCTTAGTCCATCATCCACCACTGCCACCTTCCTTGTCATTTAAATAAACTACTCAAATGATCATTCCTTGCCACCATCACCACCATCAAAACTGCATCACCACCACCTCGAAGTCATCCCTACTCACCACCACTTCCCAAATTCTCATATAACCAACCTCCATAAAAACGTTACACAACAACATCTGATTCACGCACCAACATTGTAATCTTAAAATCATTTTCTCTAGCACATGTTCCGATTCTCAAACTGCTTCATTATTCACTAACAAAAACCTCTGCAACTCCGCAACTTAACAAAAATCCGACATTTAGATTCATTCAATCAACTCTCAAATGCACTGCAATTCCCCAACACAACCCATTTCAAATGCACTGCAACAGATCTCAAACACCCAGATCTCTTCCATAGCCGACAGACCCAACTCACTCCAGATTCAATCCAAACAAACGAACAAAAAGTAAGCAGCAGCAAAATGGATTTGCTAAAATTGAATAACTGCAGTGCGGCTGCGAAATGGGTTTGCTAAAATTGAAACGGGTTAAAGTGGATTTTGCGTCGGGATTAGAAAAGGTTGGATCTTTGATTGATTTCGAACACAATCGTCTCCAATCGCAGTCGTCCATTCTCCATCGAGCACCTCCTCCAGCAGCTGCTAATTTAGCACCTCCTCCAGCTTCTTCATCAGCACCTCCTCCAGCAGGCCACCGGTGCACGTATTTTCGTCACAATTCCGCACGCCAGCTCAGCAGCACCTCCTCCAGCAGGCCACCGGTGCAGATGCTCTAACCAGACAACCACTTTTGCATTTTGGCCAATATTTTTGTGTTTTTGTTTTCCAGCCACCTTACTTTTGAAAAACACAATCGAACCCCACATTCTGCAAGAAATTCAAGTACACCCCTTTAATAATTATTATTTATAATTCGGACTATTGTTATTTGTAAATACAATTGTATCCTTAACTATATACTATTTAAAATCTGAGGCGTTGTAGTTTCAGAGATGACAATGGTGCCAGAAAATCTCGCTGAGAATCCTCCGACCACTCAGAAATGCACGTTCGGCTGTCCGATCATCGACGCCCACTTCGGCGGCGGAATCCCAGTCAACTCAATAACTGAACTCGTCGCCGAAAGTGGCTGTGGAAAAACGCAGCTTTCTCTCCAGCTGCTCCTATCAGCGCAGCTCCCAATCTCACATGGTGGACTCTCCGCTTCATCCATTTACATCCACTCCGAATTCCCATTCCCACTTCGACGGCTTCGCTCTCTGTCTCTTTCCTTCGTTGCGAAACATTCAGGCTTGTTCCCGCGTGGGCACGATCCGTGTGATTATGTGTTGGTGCATGCTGCGCATTCTGCAGACCAACTGTTTGATATTTTGTCAAAGATGGATTCTTTGATTGAGAATGTAGGTGATCCTTTTCCTATTAGGTTGATTGTGATTGATTCGATTGCTGCGTTGTTTAGATCAGATTATGATAACACGGCGAGTGATTTGAGGCGGAGGAGTTACTTGTTTTTCAAGATTTCCGGAAGGCTTAAGATGTTGGCTAAGAGATTTAACATGGCTGTGATGATTACTAACCAAGTTGTTGATTTGGTGGATCCTGATGGAGTTAGTGGTTTGAAGGTTGGCAATATGAGGTTTTTGACTACTTCAGGGAGGAGGGTGTGTGCTGCTTTAGGGATGACTTGGGCTAATTGTGTAAATACAAGGTTGTTCATGTCGAGGATCGAGGAGGTGAGTAGTGGTGGTGTTGATGAGAGTGGTGAGGAAGTAGCTTGCAGCAGGACTCGAAAGAGGATACATGTGGTTTTTGCACCTCATTTGCCTGATTCATCTTGCGAGTTTATGATCACCAAAGATGGAGTTTTTGGAATTGACAAAGAGCAATGAAGATCTTCTTTTTCCGAAGAGAGCTGCTTTTTGTAGCCCCTGTGGCAGCTTCGGAGTAATTATCAAGTACCATCTTTTAGCAAAGCCAGATTATTTGTGGGGGATGTTTAGAAGACAGTGAATGCTATAGGCCTCTGCCGATAAAATAGGCTGTTCACATTTCACTTCCAGAATTTACAATATGGCAAAAACTACAATGTCTTATGAGCTGGAGATGGCGCCTAATCTATGATTCATGTACAGAAGACTTAGGGTGCTTTCTGTTCAACTGAAGCAAGCTCCCCCTTTTGAGAGTCGACTCCCAGACGATATGGCCATGTATGCTCACGATCCCCGTTCCAAAGCCATTTTTGTTTCCAGGCTACTTGGTAGGGGCATCAAACAATAGTTGGTATCAAGTTGAATACAGCAAGAATGGCACTGTCAAGAAAATGAAAAACGAATGTCAGCTATCAGAACATTCAAATGCTGTGCTAAATCAAGGACAAGTTTTTTGCACAAATCAATGAAAACAAAATTTAACATCATATCCAAAACTTAGTCAGGAGCTTACCCATCAAAAGCATAGTTAGCATCAATGCAAGTTTAATTTGTTTTGAACAGCTATGAACCAACTTCCTTGGACTACTTAATTGTCTTCTGCACTCACCATGTTCAAGAAGCTGTACAAAATAACTTGATAAGACAGCCGGAAATCATAGCATTTCACAAAACTTAAACATAGCTTGAGCTTAAGCACCTGATTGAATCTTGAAGTCCCTCTCAAGTTTTTAATACTCAATGTGCTTGATTTTGCATATTTTATCTTCAAGTGTTTTTCTTTGGAAGTATCATCATTTGCAATGGAGGTCATCCTCTGTCCAGCATCATCAGAAATTGTGATCTTCCACTCGCTACTTTCAGGAGAACTCTCTGATCCTTTTGAACCTGTTGCAGCATCCTCCTGACTACTCATCACATTCCTTACTCGACTTGAATCATGTGGTTCAAATTCTGAAACAGTTCTCGCTTCTTTCAAGATCTTCCCTGTCTTGATACCATTCTTTGAGGCTATCACGCCACTAAATTCTATGTTTCTGGTTTGATTTTCTCGGCAGGGCTTTTCTTAGGGAAAACAATACGCGGATAGTCAGTGGACGAGGCTTTGGAGGTTCCAGAAAGAAACATGGCCAGGTCATCACACTCCTCTTTATTCAGGTGAACCCATCTCAATGGCTCATTCCTGCTACCATTTAGTGATTCCTTTAGTGCTCTTTCAACTCTACAGATTTGGCTTTCTATAGCTGCAACAAACTGTTTGTGCCTGGATTGGGAGTTGTCACTGCATGAATTTTTATGGCTCAAGCTCACAGCTTTATCGAATTCTTCCAACTGATTCAATCACCAAAGAAAAAATATATCAGGATGATGAAACAAAACAAACTGTTAAAACAAAACAAACTAATTCTTCCAATCCTAAAGTCCCAATTCCCAGACAATGTTGACAGTATTACCTGCCATTTGGCAGTACCCAAAGCTGTTTGGAGCTCTCTGCACAATTCACTCAAATCCTCATGAGGCAACTCTTTACTCCTTTTTTTCCCCCATAGCCTGTAAGCTGACTCCATTCTGAGCGATAACCCAAAATTTGAACAGAAAGCATATAAGTAACCATGGTCACCACATTCCCGATTTCAATCATAATTGAAAGGGCTTATTTTCAATAGAGCCAATTAGACTAAAAAACCAACAGCCTGCAAAATCAAAAACTGAATCGAATAACATCATGCATAATGTCCTATTTCCCGCATAGGAAACTCACTCACTCAAACCACACAACATAAATATTATATAGAGAATGAAGCACATTCAGTTCAAAATGTTGGAATAGAGCCTTAAAATCGATATTCCCTAAATTAACAGGATTCCAATGATCATTCAATTCACACAAAAAACCAACATCATGCAACATACAAATTCATAAATAGATTCCTAAATGAGCTGGAGAAGTAAAAAAATCAGGAAAAATGAAGAATTCGAGTACAGGAGGAAACGTACATATCAGCAGACTGCTGAATCTCCTCAGCAGCGGAGAAGAAGGCATCCTTTTGCCATAAATCGAAGCTGTTAGCAACCAACATCTTCTCTAATCCAACAAAAAATCAGGATTTAGAGAGAGAAGGTAGAGAGCGAGAGAGAAGAAATCGAAATCGGAAATCGGTGTCTGCTGGGGTTTGATAATGTCACGCGTCCGCCGTTACACCGCTGTTGTGAGATAACTAACGAATGGGTGACACGTGGAGGACAGCTGATAGTTTGGAGGTTAAAACGTTTGGTGATTTGGTTGAGACGTTAAGGAATCTTTTATAAATAAATATTAAAAGGGGAAATGTTTGAGCAGACTTGAAAAGTTTTAGTAATAAATAATTTATCGAGTAAAGAGTAAGGAGGCCGAATATGTTTAATAAGACAATGACATGCAATCTCAACCGTTGATTATAAATTATTTGTATTTTTTTACAAATCCAACCGTTCAATTTTATATAAAATCAATTTTATTTCAATCATCAGTTCGAATAAATATTTTCTCCCTGTACTCTATAATCATATAGATTTATATAAAAGGTGTTGAATACAACAGACATTTTGCAAACTTATCAACGATTTTGCAAATTAGCTGGCCAATTAAATTCAAAAAATACTATAACGTTAATACTCCAATTAGTGCAATCAATTATAAAATTAAATCTTTTTGGTCTTACATTAAAATCAGACGTTTGTTTGGTTCTGGCTCAATTTTATGATATGCAGTGTTCTCATGCTGTCATCATTTAACTAATTAAATCAATCATTTTTTCAAAGATGGACTTGTTATTTATGGACTGTACATAGAGACATTTGCAACCAGCGGATCGTAGAATATGCTGCTGAGGTGATCCAAGTTGAGAAATTGATTTATAAATTGGAGTAATACTTATAAGTATAGTTGTTGAAAGTGACTCATCAATAGTCTTATGCTTCTACCGACTTCACTGGACCACCCTACCAAGAGGGAGGACCCAACTGAATGAAGAGGCCAACCAGACATCAATGGACACCACTCGGGTGCCGACATCTGAATAACATTGACCAAATCCTGATCTCTTCTTCCCTTATGCTTGACAAACACTGGATGTTACAAACAAGCACCTGCATGAAATCTTGTACAAATTTGCCTAACATTGTGTGCATGTAGTACTGAAGATTTCAAGAGTGTGGCTCATGTAGGATTGGGGAAGGTAGGAAGAATGGAGATGGAAACCCTCAAAACAGTTTATTATGATTTCTATTCTTAAGATTTTAGCTACACAGAGCAGCTTGTTGACATTACAGTCCTCGACAACAGGTTGGTATGAAAAAATCAACTTTGGCATAAAGGAAATAATGCTGAAATCAAAACCGGGTTTAGCTTGACTATCCCATCCAAATGCAAGAATGTTTCTGCAGAAATATATGGGCTTCTTATGTGAGATATCTGTCAGGTTTTCCATTACGGTAGGGATTTTTCGTCTGATTAAGGCTTGAGGGCGAGAGTGAGGCCGAATTTGGAAGCAGACTGCAGGGCTTTGGTGTCATATTCTGCTGAGAAGGTTATCAGTGATTTGGGTCTCCATTCACGTTGGCATAGCATTGCCACCTTGCCGTTGTCAGAAAAACGAGTCTTCACCAAGGTCGTTGGGTTGACCTTGTGGGCACTTCCGATGGTGAAGCTGTTTTGGCGAGTAGAAAACCTGTGTGTGAGTTCAGCAGCCACTGTAGTCGCATTGTTGGGGAGGTCATGCGCATAGGACCCCTTGAGTGTTTGTCCTTTATCCCCTCTACAAACAAGAAAATAATAAGTCAATCAGAAACACGAGGCTATATCATTAAAAAAGCAGGTAATAAAGCCTATTCTGAGTAACATGCCCTTCAAACCATAATGAGGCTCAAACAAAAAACTGACATCAGTAGTATCTAGAACTTACAAGACGAGAGATGCGGAGAAATCAGGCTTATTGAAGCTAATTCCAGCAGACTGCTTTGTATACGTCGCAGATGCAGTATCAAGGGCAACTTCACCACCCAAACTAAGTTCCTTGTTGCCAATTGCAGCTGACAACTCCACGACTGGATTGGGATTCAATCCAATGCTAGAGAACACAGCTGCATGAGGATGAGTGTAATGCACATCCAGCTGTATGTTACAAAAATCACATCAATTCTTATATATGAACTGCTCAAGGAGCCATGAAAATAACCTTAGCAAAAAAGAAAAGACAAAAATGAGACAAAGGACAACAAGGAACAGTCCAAGACTGATATGGACTTAGATGCTGTTTAGCAGCATATGATACCCCAGAGAAAGGACAACGATACCAAACAAAAATACTCAACAAACACTCTTATTACTCTACAACAGTTACCAGGGAATTATACTCAAATACACTCAAGTATTCGTCGGAGACCTTTTAGGGAGTCATGTATCACTCTCAAATTTGGACGCAGAAAAAAAGAAATGTAAGTCAATAATGCTACTCTAACCAATACAATTCAATTTCTGTTTTACTTTGAGAAGAAATAAAAGTTCTAGAACAATTACGAACCTTGCTAGATTTATGATCCGGTATGCTGGCGCTGATAGTGATTTTTCCATTCGGTAAAAGATCTGCATGTGTCACTTTGGTAACGACCTGTAAAATAAAGCATTCTGATGATGAATATTATAACTTATAAGACGAATGCTTGTAATTCACAAGCTTTAACCATCAAATTTCATTTTAGAAACCAAAGTTCTTTATAAAATCCAAAACATATATCAAATTACATCAACTATAGACAGTATATATCGTCTCTTACATTTGAACTGGAATCAACTTTCAGATCCACAGTTACATTTCCACACTTGTGGACAGCACTGACGTCACCAAAGAACAAATTGTCCCTTTTTAAACCAGTCGCAGTCAATCCCTGAATAACACCACATCAAACATTACTTTTAAGCAAAAAGAGGTTGAAACACACTTCTCTTAATCGAAAACATAGACATCTAGTTACCATTCCAGTCGAACTTGGAAAGAAGACAGTGAACTTGTGTCCAACATTGTAATCTTTCGTCAATATCTCTGCACAAAAACAACCTTTTGTCAATCCGAGGGAAGTAAACACACGAGTAACTACTTAATGACTTAATGTACATTACCGCTACACATGATGAAACTACAATAGAAAACTTTATAGAAAACACAATGATATGATCCTATCTCAAGTCAAACATCTGAAATTACTCATCTTTGGTCAACACAATCACCTTTTGACTTTTTTCCAATATCAGAGTAAGGTGCTGGGCTGTTGGCCATCTCAGATGCTCAGCAAAGATATGACTGCAAGAAAAACAGAAACAAGAGCTCGATCGGTGCTAATTCGAATAGAAACTAAATAGCTTCGAGATTCTACATGACAAAAAATCGAGGAAAGAAAAACGTTGTCGGTTGAGAAGACAATACCTTTAAGGTGAAGATCGGAAAGAGGCGGCGGCGACGACCGCTCAGGACTGGAGATTCCGAGATGGAGGGATTTTGAAGACGCGGTCTGAGATTCCAATTGAATGGCTCAATTTCTGAATCAAACTAGGGTTTATGAATCTGAATTGAACCGGAATTATTTATTCGAACCCGGTTTAATCGATCTTGGTTATCCACCCGACCCGCATCTAGTAACCAAACCAACCAAATTACTGACAACGTTGACACTTCCGTTGCTGAAAATAAATTTCAGTTAAAAATAATAGATGGCATGCATATTGTGAAATTATAGACTTAATTATCAAAAATACAATTAGGGTGATAAAATTTCTTGAATTGTGATTTATTTTTATACAAATCATATAGTTTTTATCAGAATAACTTTTTTATTTATTGCTTAACTCTTAACAAAATTAATCGTTCATAGTCTAATGTTTACATATACCAATATGTTTTGAAAATAAATGTGTTAAAATGCCGACAAAATAAAACATGTTAAAACATGACTGATGCGTATGTCGTGAAGTTCTTAAAGAGAGATATCACTCTGAAAATCTCAAAAGGCCAAAGCTCCGCAGTCTTCGAAGCGTAGGTTGGTGACATCGAGCCCACACCTATTCAATTTTATTTCATTCTCGCTTTTAATATTACCAATCGTTTAGTTGCCGCCCATTTCCCATGTTGCATATTATTATTTCATAGCATCATCTTTCATGTTTGTGTTATTATTGTACATCTTATCTCGGTAGAGAGGATCAAGGAGAAAATCATTTTTTGTAAGATAAGATGATGTAATCTCAATCGTTGATTTTATTAATCTAATCAATTAAACTGAGAGATTGTATATATTTCTAAAAAACACTAGCAATTAGATTTGATGTTTATTTTAAGATTAAAATATTGTGTGTTGAATTATTAATAATCAATTGATAGGATGACGTTCAAGAATCGTACATAATTTTAGTTATCTAACATTTTACTGTCTGAGTATATTAAACTGCACACGGAAGAAATCAAGTAATTACACATACTCTATTATATTAGCTAACCTGAATCCCTTCTTAATGATAACAATTTAAGCATAGAATACCTGCAATATTTATCTGGAATTATTATGTACTAGTTTATTAGTGTACATATGTGATGTATTTTATTTATTGTTAAAGCATATGATAATTAAATGAAATAAAGAAAATATTTTTAATAAAATAATTAATAGATTCAGGGGTATTTTGGATAGATGATTGTGACTTCAAAAATAACCGACAATTCACCCTTTATTCTTTATATTTAGGTTAGATATTGTCAATTAAAGCATGTCCTGTTTATACGATTTTGTAATTTTGATTAATAACCATAAAAAAGATTAACAGTAGGATGAGAGTGCACTAAGTAAAAACATAATTAATTAGTCTACTGTCATCCTAATTAAATCTCATGTATATTGAGACCAGCTAATTTTCTCATAATAACTATTTTCTTGTCATGATTTACACTTGGATGGTTTGAATCACTCAACGCTCCGATGAGTGAAAATCAGGGTTTAAAGTGGCTTAATTGTACCCTATTCCGTTTCAAACTGAACAACTTTAGACCATATAAATTACTTTGATTTTAGACCCTTTGATGACTTAGGGCGACATTTCAAAGTCTTGAAACCCTAATAATGCACACGGAGTTGGACATTACTTATGCCTAACTTAATATCGATGGAAAGTAACACTTCATCACGCTATAATACACTAGGAGTTTGGAGTATTTGCTCAAGTACAAAGAACATTATTCAACGTAACAAGCATCATTAAATGTTACACTTATGACTTATCTGTTAACTAGGTTTTACTTGCTCAGATTAAGGTATGGTTCCGATGATCATTCTATCTGACAATCATGATGCATCATCTGCAGTTGTGGTCTCTGCAGCGAACCTAACCGTTGATTGCAATGTGTTGTGTCTGTAAATTTTGAGACAGTTCTTACCTTAATTAGTGCAGTTGTAGCAGATCTTATTTATATGTAGACTTCGTCCTCAATGGCTGTGACTGATCGACATGGCTAATAAATGTTTATAGATGCGCGATTAAATAACTAAATCATAGAAATTTATATGAATGTGTTCTCTGTTGGCCACACATGATGATGCAGAAGGCCATGTGTTTGGGCAGTCATCTAGTGCACCAAATGGGATCTGAGATGATGCAAGTGATGGCCTAAATTATTCATTATTCTTCATGTCATCATAAAATAAAATGAGAAATATTGTGATGATATTTTGTTCTGGTGATTATATATTAATTATTGTACCAATCAGGACTCAAATGAGAATTACATTATTTAGTGACATTGATTACGTGCAAGTAAACATATATCCCTGATAGGACTGTCGCGCAGTCATCCCTACGGAGTGTAGAAGCCAAGAACTCTATGAAGAACAATAGTTAGGTTAATTTAATGGCCTTGCATAATGACATGCTTTTAAAAACTGATAATGAAACAACTTAGACAAGGTTACATGAACATTGAACATGGACTAATAATTCTGATAGAGGCAAATAATTAAAGTATGTAAAGTACACATGTTATCATGTTGCATGTTTAGTCTAGTCAAGTAGCTTACTTGAACCACAACTTGATCCTTTTTAAGGAAACTCATTACTTGATTCCCAATCTTAAACTCCTTCCCACCACCTTCATCATGGGAAACAATGACCCTTTAGCTAGATATATGGCCGGTTAGCCCCATGATTTGCTAAATGAGAGATATGATGTTCCAACCATTTTGTCTAGTCGTTTTCTTGATCTACGTTGAAATACTATCGCATCGCACACCCACCATGTTACAGCCTCTATCTATATGCATTATATAAAATGGAAGTATAGGATGCAGTAATGATATTTGTCATGGGTATAATTCTATGAACCGACAGATGGCTCCAATGCTGCCATTAATGAAGGAGACAAACTCTGATTCTCTTTTCCATCCTTCCATCAGTAACACTCTTCATACAAAGCTAGGTCCATATAATTAACACCATAAATACCAGCTCTCTTTTAAAGCCCTCACACCCCATATAACCTATTTCAAAAGATCACTCAGCTTCTGAAACCCTAGTTCATCTCTCTCGCTCTCCCTAACCAGAATTATCATGAACTACTATTTCTACTCATCAGACAATTACATAAACACGTCTCTCCATCTCAGTCCACAGAACCCTCGTAACCTCGAAAGATCCTCCTCCTATGGATCAACTGACCAAAACAATCCGCTCCGTGTATTCTCATGTAACTACTGCCAGAGAAAATTCTATAGCTCCCAAGCTCTAGGTGGTCACCAGAATGCTCACAAGCTAGAGAGGACGCTCGCCAAAAAAAGTAAAGAGCTGTTCTCACAAGGAAATGCAAGTGTAAACCAACGAACTGAGTATGGGGGAGACTTGGTCACGAGGTTTCGTGATGGAGCTGTGATGATGCATCAAGATGAGTTTAGTCCGCTGGATTTGTCTCTACGGCTCTGATAGATCATGCTAGCGCGCTATACCATGCGGGATCATCGTATATCTTATATTTTTTCCAGTGTTATGTTCTAAGATATGCATTTTTATATATGGTTGTAATTATTTTATTGGATCTCTGGCCATGTATACATTAATCATCTTGTTCGTGTCGGATTGTTATATCATTTGCACCAATGTCAGGTGCAGTTGAAATAATGGAGACCAATGACTTCATATATGCTTGTCCCAGAACATGTAGTAGCTAGAGCACAAATTTGCGTAATTTAGAGAATGTTCTCTCAATTGTGTCGTGTGTCCTCTTGCAAAGTACAGGGGATGTTCTTCCTTTAACCTTCAGTAATTCAGTTCCCTTAAATATTCCTCTTGTAAAAAATCCCTATAAAGCTGATTTCTCAAACTTCTTGTAAAAAAAATCCCTCAGAACATCCTCACATCTGCTCAGGACACGTAAATTGAATTAAGCGGAATTCAAGTGCTCATTTGAAAAGGCAGACATATATTTTGTCATATATCTATGGGTTAATTACAGATGACCACCCGCATAATATGCCATATTCCATGCCACCACCTCTATATTGTAATATTACATTCGACCACCTTTATAATTAAAAACTTTCCAAAGAACCACCTCAGTTAACGGCGGTTAACGGAGAGGTGGTTAAATGAAAACAAAATTGATTATAAAGGTGGCGAAGTGGAAACATATTTATTATAGAGGTGGTGTATTGTAATAAAAATACTATTATTATATTAAAAAATTAATATATTTAACGGTAACGGTGACAGTACAGTGCGTGGGTGGTTGATTGGAAATTTTATACTTATAAGGGTGGTGGAATGTATTATTACAATATAGGGTTGATTTGGTGGAATATAGCATATTATACGGGTGGTCATATGTAATTAACCCTATATCTATTTTCTGAAGTTTGAAATTGTTTATGAAAACTAATTCATTTATAGTGATATGATGAAAGGGATAATTAATTTTATGTTAGATTGAAGGATGTGTAATCTTAACTGTTAGTTCATATTAATATGATGATAGAGATTATAATTTATTTTTAATTAAACTATGTGGTTGATTTGCTAAAAAATTGGTAGTTAAGGATTAGTAATTATCAATATCAACTATTAAATTAATAAAAATCAACTGTTGAGATAATTTTCTTTCGTACGAGAACTTTTTCCATTATTTATATATTGATTTTTTTCATCATTTGGCTATCTAAGATTTAAAACCAAACTTCTTGATGTGGCCCAATTAAGTGGGCTTTGAGTCATTTCATTTAGTTATTATCTAGAGTTTCTTGTTGTTTCCTTTATAAACGAATTTTTATTGTTTTGTAAGACGGTTTTTTGATAAGGGGTTTTCCCTTTTATAAGTTTTCGGTATTTCTATTGAAATCAACGAATCTTGCTTATCAATTTCTTGGTATTTTGCGGAATCAACGAGTAATTGATTTATCTATCACGTCAACTTCGCAGCATTCTGCAGAATCAACGAATTGTTGACACTTATCGTTCTGGTTTGCCCACCCGCGCAGCATCACTTCTCTATCTACATGAGAATGAGAGACATGTAACTAACGTACCTTAAAAATGCTAAAGTAAAAAGACTTTGTTTGCTTTTTGGTGGGATGATATATTGATATCAAGCGAAGTTCATTCATACATCCCAAATGGTTCATGCATAACAAAGCCCTATGTGATCTCAAATAGCCACATAAAGATAAGAATTCCAATCAAAACAAATTAGGACATTTGAACTCTTCAAAAGTAATGTGAAATACTGATTACATACTTATCGAAGTCATATAGTCCAAATTAAGTGAACCAAACATTATCATCAGTCAACATCGTCATCATCTTGACGATTAAAGTGATCGAGAGGTCCTCAATTTCTCGAACCAACAGATAATCTTTTGTAGTTGAGATAACACAGTCTTAATACTCCTGTCACACAGACATCAAACTTGTTAGCTAACCTGTCTATCATACAAACAACGCAACATAGAAGCACGTACGCATGTGTTTGTTTGATCGAAAAGATAGTAAGGAGGAGATCGACAGCGTACAATACTAGAGTCCATTTTTCTGTGTCAAGTTTCGTATTATGATTGATGTTGCAAGCCTTGATCAGATTTTACAGCTGATTTTTCAAAAGTGTAATTCGTCCTCTATGTGGCCTGAGTAAATATTGGAGCTTGAAATATTTAGCTCCTCTGTGAAAAATTTGAGAAGGATTTATAAGTATTTGTGAGACAATTAAACATAATATCGGACGTAAATTACTGATAATCCAACGTATATATGAGATCTAATCTAAAAATTACTGTCAAATCAAATCACCCGTGTTTTTTGCAAATGCAACCGTCCAATTTAATTAAAAACAACTTAATCCCAATCGTTAGATTAATCAAATGAACAGTTGATATTATGTCCTCATGTCTTACAAAAACTTATTGTCTCCCTCGATCCAACCCCGTACTCCCATTATATAAGTACTTTTAATTTCATGCATAATATATGTGCATTATATTGATCGCAGAGTTAGGTTCTAGCTAGAGACATGTGAATTTTGTGAGACATAATGACGTAATCTAGGCCGTTGATTTGATCATTAATTCGACGGTTGAGATTTAAGTTGGCTTTTAATTAATTGGGCGGTTGAATTCGCAAAATACATGGGCGGTTGAGATTTAAGTTGGCTTTTAATTAATTGGGCGGTCCCATTATTTAAAAAAATTAAAAGTCACATACTATATAGTGTGAGTGAGAGTAAAGATCAAAAATGATATTTACCTAAATAAATGTAGGGATGTGAGACACGATCTTAACCGTTGTTTACTAATAATACAACGGATGATATTTAATTCTAAACAAAAAACCGTCAATCTCAACCGCTAGGATTTTTTACAAATCTAACCGTCCATTTAATTAATATAAACTTTAATCTTAACCGTCAAATTTTCAAAATCGACGGCTAAGATTAAGTCATTGCCTCACAAAAACATAATGTCCCTCTTGATCTTAATCGTGTGAATGATATATTATATATGCAAAGTTGGGTTCCAACGAGGCATGTAAATTTTGCGAGACTTAAGGACGTAATCTTGACTATTGATTTGATTAATTTACGTTGAGATTAAAATTGATTTTTAATTATTTGGACGGTTGAATTTGCAAAAAACACTGGTGGTTGGTGATTGACCGTCATCTATATCAACCGTTGGATTGATAAAAATCAACGACATAGATTATGTCATTTCGTCTTACTAAAAGATGCATGTCCTCCTAGAACCTTTCACTACACATGCATTATATTTAAAATTAGAAAATATTTTTAAATGAAATACAATGGAAAAGGTTTCAGGAAGACAATTAAAGTGTTGTAAAGCGAAAGGACAACTCTCAACCGTTGATTTCTATCAATCCAACAGATGAGATTAAAAGTAAAAAACTTACAAATCCAACCGTCCCGTGTTTTTCGCAAATCCAACCGCCAACTTTAATAAAAACTAACTTTAATCTCAACCGTCAGATTAATCAAATCAATGTTTGAGATTTCGTTTAACCGTCTCACAAATACCTAATGTCCTCCTGAAACTTAACCCATACAGTAATTATTAAAATAATGAAGGGCATTATTAGAAAGTTATATGTTGTTAAAAAAGTAACCGTTAATAATAATCATTCTGCTTTGTTGATAGTATAAATAAGGTATAAATTCTTGTAAAAGCACACCAGTTCTTGAATGATGATGTAAAAAAGTTTAAAAAAGAATTTGTCAAGAATAAAATCTTAATGTTATTGATATGAAAGACAACATTATCATACATTGTATATACACAAATCAGGTCATGATCGATCTTATGAAACAGGCTGTTTGTGCTTGAATAAGACAATCCAAATGGATCGGCTTTTTAACTATAAATACAAACCCTAGCATTTACAATGCAGGAAGACATGTTTGGAAATTAGGGTTTTGAATTTGAGGAATATGGATCTCACGAGAATCAAATGGAGTCCATATCATAAGTTGTACCTTTCCGAATTGGGCAAATCAAAATGACAGATACCTATGATAATGTTTGATTTATGCCCAAGCGAGCTTATCTAAATAATCAGCTTTTAAACATGAGTTATCAAATAGCTCACGACTTGCTATTTGGCACACACAATGTAACAATGATGATCAGCATCACTCATATCTTCTCCAACTTTGATTTTGATGGGTTCCTGAAATTGAAACTAAGTTCAGGGAATTGAGACAGATCAAACTTGCACTAATAATGTTATAGCTTGCGGCTACTTTAACCGAAATCCTAAACTTTCCAGTTAACTCTAAATAGTCTTAACTCGAATCTGATTCTTCTAAAACTTAGCATAATTTAAACTTGGCAATTTAAACAGGGAAAAGAGAATCAGAACGTTAGAAGGAAATAAAATATGAAACAGAAAATATTGAAAAACAAATTTAGCAAAATTAATAAATAAGGAGAAGAAATTTTGATCAAATGTTAATTGCAAAAATTGCTCATGTGATAATAATGTTGTTGACTTGTTTCATTAGTTACCATTTGACAGGGTGTGCACTATTTCATCACATATTATGTAATAAATAATTTAATAAAAACACCATTAAATTAAAGCAAATATATTAAATTGAAAATTTTATTCATCAATCGTATGATTTATTACATTTAAAAATGTATATGGAGGTATATACCTCCATATACATTTTTAAATGTAATAAATCATACGATTGATGAATAAAATTTCAATTTAATATTTTTGCTTTAAACTTTAAGGATTCAACTAATGGTGAAAACATTGATTGGGACCTGGAGCTAGAAGATGTTACTTTGAGGATTCCATGAGTTGAATCTAAAATTGATTGAGCCATACACACTGAGGAAATCACAAGAGCAGTTTTTGAAATGCATCCTGATAAAGCACCAGGTATCGATGGATTTTCAACGCTTTTTTATCATAAGTTTTGGTATTTGGTTAAGGAAGATGTGTGTGCTGAAGTGCTGGATTTTTTGAACAACGGTGTGCTTGATAAGAGATTTAATGAGACCCAAATTGTTCTACTGCCAAAGGTGCATGAACCTAGAAGAGTGGGGACTATAGGCCTATTAGCCTATGCAATGTGGTTATGAAAATAATTACGAAAGTGCTAGCTAATAGATTGAAGGAGTGTCTGCCTAATTTTATTTCGGTGACGCAGAGTGCATTCATTAAAGGCAGACTGATTTCGG